>JAUCMS010026097.1:0-17700 GCA_032357445.1 Enteromius radiatus
AATGTAGTTGTTTAAAATACAAATCTGTGGTTTATTAAAAAAGACAGCGCCTATTTAAGAGTTTGCTTCGCCGATTTTGGAGCCGTGAGCTCCACGCGAACACCGGCTGTTCATTGCTCATGTAGCCGCCGAGGGAAGCCTCACCGTGGCTCACCGCTTTGGCCTGTACAGTCGTGGTCCTCCCATTAAATAATATTTTGAGATTATGTATATAGCCTTCCATTGCATATTGCAACCCCTTAAGCGTATGTTACTCCAAAAGGAGTCACTGACACCGACAGGTACACCTCTCCCCGCCATGTTTTCTATGGTCATTGTCGGTAAGCTAGCAACAGTAACTAAGGGGTGTGTGGCTTTTGCGAAAGGTCAATTCAGTAAGATTTATTTTAAATTCAAAATATTTAATTTGTTAAAGATGCATTAAACTGATTAAAAGGCACAGGAAAGATATTTTTGGAAAGATTCTTTTGGACTTTCTATTAATCAGTGAAATGTGTATCACTGGTTCTATAAAAATGCTAAGCAACTGTTTACAACACTAATAGTTATGTTAAATGCATGAGCTAGATTCAATAAGCTACCAATGTCTAAAATATTTAAATTTAATCATTGTTAATTAGTAAAATGTTTGTTCATGTTAGTTCATAGTGCATTCATATATATATAAATCAGTTTGAATTTAAACATGTATTAATAAATGCTGACATTATTAGTTAATGTTAACAAATGAAAACTTACTATGAGTTGTTACCAACAAAGCTTATTTAATCTGCATATTAGAATGATTTTAATAATAATATATTTCATCATAATACTTCGTAATCTTTGGGAGGTGAAGGTATATATTTCACTACACTTTAAAAAGACCAGATTCAATCTGCATCGCCAAATGTAAATTGAGGTAGTTGGTGTTGTTGATCAGTCTGTTTTACTGATATACATTTTGTTTTGTAATATATGATTAATTCATCAATTTATACTTTATCATGTCAAAAATATTTCATGCCATTTAACTGCCTTGCAAGACAAATGTTATAACAATCTGTTTTTTGTTTTTGTTTTTTAATCAGAATGAAAACGCATGTCAAAGTTGGTCAAACATAACAAAAGAGGTCCATGCTCACTTGTTTGAAACACAAACACACGCACACACACACACACACACACTGAACATTTAATGCCACATGCAAAGCCCTCCACTGGCAGTGTGGCGGAAGATGCATTGTCGCAACTTGTGGGACAATGTGATGGAGAACAGTGTTACCTTCAGAATTTTGTCCCCTGGTCGAAGAACGTTGGAGGCAGGTCCATCAGGCTGTACCCTAGTAACAAAGATACCCTATAAGTCAAAAGTGATATGAGGTTAGGAACCACATGGTGACTATGGTTTAGAATCTTTGCCTTTAAATCTGGATTTAGATTTTCTTGTATCTCTCTCTCTCTTTTTTCTAATAAATTCAGATGCAATCTATAAAAGTATTACAAGTAAATGTTAAACTAAAAAACTAATCTTTATTTTTTTTAGTTTAGAGTATTTGTTAGTGACATTGTTTTTGTGCTGGAATCAAGGCAGAGATTATAAAGCATAAAGATTAAAAATTACATGTGGGACCCATCATTATGCGCCATGCCAACACATATCAAGTCTTATTATTGGCGCCACATGTTGAGAGTCCACCAAACTTTACATCATTTCTTCAGGGCTTACAGGGATTCAGCCAAAGCAACAATACACAATGCAAGCAGTCTTTATGCTATGCTGAAAAAAAGAATGACACTTTTTCATGCAAATCTAAACACAGTATGATATTAATACACATTCCTAACATACAGCTACACATGAACTGGAAGCTTGTGTTTTTTATGTGCTGAGTAACATCTGAGTCACAAAACAGTTTTGTTTTAACTATCGCCAAATGTTGCCAAGACATGAAAAGGTTAAAAGGTAATGCAGTCAGCTGGTGTGCAAGGTTGTGCATTGCAGTAGCGCATGTTTCCATGGTAACTCTACTGAGAGACACACTTTACTAACTGAAGAGAGATGGCTTTGATTTTGTTCTATATAAAGCATTGTTTTAATGCGATTTCTGAGAATGACATGCTGAAATTAGCATATTACATTATGCTAGTGAAATGGTCTTACCATGTCCGAGGGCTTGAAGGGGTTCCCCTGTCCACTGATTCCCCCTGAGATGCTGAAACCGAGGCCAGGGTTCTTCTCGATCCTCACACAGAGCTGTCAACAACATAAAACAGAATTTCAGATTTAAGGCTATGTCTACATTCTTCTGGACGCATTTGAAAATGCATCTCTTATCTGCGTTTTTGGCCTTAGATTTTTCAAGACGATTAAAGTTGTTTTTGAAGACACTCTTTCCGAATGGATAAATTTGAAAATGCTATTTTCATGATGTACTGTCAGTTATGACAATAGAGGATTGTCTAATTTGAAAACGATGATGTTTAGTCATTTGATGCATATTGTATGCATATACAAGTATTGCTACAAAATAACAAAGGTAATTGCACTTTTTTTTTTTTTTAATCTCCGTCACACTTTCAGGTCTTAGTCTCACCATTAACAATGACTTTGCCTTAATATACTCCTAATTTGCTGCTTATACAGTATGTGATTTAAAAGTACTAATAAACAGCCAATAATATAAACTCACAATTCTGAGACAATTATATTTACATTTTTATTTCATGGCAGAAACAAACAAATAAAAACAACTGTGAAATATAAACTTTTAATTATTTTGATTAAATTTTTTTTGGAATTGGCAGAAACATTGTGCGAATTGTGAAAAGTCACAGTTTACCCTTACAGGCGATCTGACCGGTCGTAATCTGACATTTTTGTCTGACATACAAACCACACTGAAGACTAGATTAAATGGTGTGTGTTGACATGTTTTTGCAGTACAGTAACAATATGTAATGACACATTAAAGAGCCACTGAGACTTTGAATTTGAGACCAGAAGTAGCCTGCTCCGTCTTATTTGTCAGTGTTTTGAGTGTTTTCTGTGCTCTACGATGAAGTTTTCACTGCGTGAGAACATGAATGGCATGGCTTATGAGACATACTGTAGCAACAGAAGAGAAGGGGGTCAGTTTTAGCATATATCGTGAAAGTACTGCAGCAATTTTGAGTTTAACCTTTGATTTTTTAGGGAGCTTTTATTGCGATTCACATGTGTGCAGTAAGATGATTTAAGTGTTCTCTGATGTTCCAGTGCATATAAGCAACATTTGGAAAATGCTAATTTGGACAGAGTATTTTAAAATGGATAACGCCTTTTTCAGATGCTTCCAAATTAAAATAGATATAGCCTTAGTCATGAGAAGTAAGAGACTCAGAGTTACCAACCCTCTGAATATTTGAAGAACAAGGAAACATTGAATTGACATTTCATTATTGCAACATAAATCTTAACTGACCCTTTGCAGGGAGCTTGTCTGACAGGCGAGTCGACCAATCATAATGCCAAATCTGCAATTTTGTCCAACAAACAAACCAGACAGGAGAGTAGATTAATTTCGGCAGACCTGAAAATTGTGTGTATTGATGTTTCCACGGCTGAAATAAAATACCTTCTGATTAGGGCTGCACGATTAATCGAAGTCGCTATTTGAGACGTTGCAATTTCCAAATTAGATTGATTTGAATTAAAATGAAATAAAAAAAAAAAAGGTAATTTGCAAGGATGCATATCGTAACGCATATCAAGAGCTCCCTTATCGCTTCTGCTTATATTTCTGGAGAAGAAAATATACATTCTTAGATAAATGTTCTTTTATCAGTACATGAATGTTATCTTACACATTGTATCTCCCCAACAGATTAATTTGAAGTAAATCTATAATGCATATTCCCAATTTAGAAGGCAGCCTGTGTCTCTAAATGTTTATTATACTCTCTTCTCTCCGCCATTCACATTTGCCGCAGCCACATGGCCTATTTCTTGTTTGTACTTGTGCTTGGTTCTGCGCTGTGATCAGTTTGAGCGCGTCCGTTATGGATGAGGCTACATGCACGCACGAATGTAAATTCAGTCTAAATGTTTCACTTGGATGAAATGAAACATTCGGCACACTTTCCACTTGTTCTTAAAATCAAAAAATACTTAAAAATCTAAAAAACATTTTTTTAAATCTATACAAATCTTACAAATTATAAACCAATCAGCCTATGTAACATATGTAATACTTTAATAATCGACAAAAGAAATAAATTCTGTGAAATTCAGAAATTAAGTAAATTCAGTAAATTAAAAAAAGTAGTTATACACAATATTGATCTAAAGCTCGCAAATTTAAAATTGCAAATCAAATTGAAATACCAAGCACATATGATACCCAGTACCACTGAATAAAAATAAAACTCTTACAATTATTACTCTTTATATCTCTAATCTCAAATTTTGACTCATTCTATTCAGTTACCTTTTTTTTTTTTATTCAGTGATAGAAAAAGGCTTCCCTAAAAGTACCAGAGATGGATGTCATGTCACAAAATATTTTTAATTATCAATTAATTTGTATACAATGTGATCATCATTTAATAAAAACATTGTAAGTTACAAATTCTAAATCGCTTTTATTTCCACATTTATTTAAACAGCACATAAAACGCAAGCAAAGAACATTTACATTATCAAAGAACATGACTGACTTCAGTCTAGCGTGAGCATGCTCAAAAAAGGCCCCCATTATAATTAATAAAGCTGCCTACAATGTCAAATGAATGTCTTACATCTTATGTACGTACAGTTCCACTTTGTTGCTTATCATGACAGACTTCGTGAGAGCTCAGCAATAATTCACCTCTGCCTCTGACTGGCCATTGCATTCATAAGCTCAACAGAATCATGTGTGATTGGATATAAAAAAAAGCTTCATTAGCAGATCTAAAATTAAATGCCACAATTGAGACTTTTCATTTCATTTTCACTTTATACGTGACATCCTTAATAGATTGTACATTTGGAGGCATTTGTGCCCCAAGCCTGCATTAATTTCAGACCAGTGGCAAGGGGGAAGCTAAGCCTTTCCCAGCCTTACACGCTCCACCTATGCTTCTAATGTTCATTTATGTTTATTTTGTAATCATGAAAGATTATCGGTTCACGTGCCGCTTGAACTAAGGCGCCGATCTGTCATGACACATTAAAGAGCCACAAAACTGTATTTATTGTTCCCAAAAATGGCCACATTTTTAAACTGAGACTTTGTTTCTTACTAAAATAACCTGCTCTGTCTTGTCTGTCGGTACATCGTCGGTTTGCTCTTTGCTCCAAAATGTATTTTTCACTGTGTGAGAACATGATGTGTGACGTATCGTACATGACATGAGAATAACTAAAAGTGGCGGGTCTTTGTGAAGGGTCAGTTGGTCTTCTTTTATTGCATCCATTTGCAACTGTCCATTTCTTGGAATTTATTCTGAGAGATGACCTGTACCTGCTCTGGAAAGCCATCCATACTCTTCTGGCCTTTAGTCTGGATGAAGCAGCGGGCACTCTGAGGCCGGGGGCTGGTGGTGGTGATGGGCATGGGCAGAGGTGACTGGTACTGCTGGATGGACACCTTGTTGATGGCCCCCTCATACTGCTGGTCACGGGCCGTCCGGTGGGGAGCGTTGGCTGATGTTATCATCATAGTCTGTTGTTGATGGGGATTATGAATACCAGGCTGTGGGCAAACATTAGGCAAAACTTTAATGATGCAGACTTCGTATAGACGGCAGGATCCTTCATATCATTATAGGCACAAAGACATGTATTAGCTACACAGGACCTTATGACATTTTGATTTCCCTATTTGATCTATTAATTTAATTAGACTTTTCTTCATAACACTAAATGTGTTAGCAGAAGCAAAATGTTCCACAATATTGAGCGACAACCTAAAGACATTCACCGATAGACTGAGGTTGCTAAGGAGACCGAGTGAGGACATGCGTTGTGAAATGAATCACGACAGCAGGTAGTAATTAACCCTGGCATTTGAAAAACTTAACATGGCAATCACGATATAACAGAGATGTCTATCTCACAGAGAACAGATTGAGCCAGAGGAAACTAAAGAGTAGAACATGACAGGGTTTATTACTTGGAGACATGTGGGTGTCTCTCTAAAAAATGCATTGTGGAAATAATAAAACTATAATGAGATCCAGACTAATGCAATGAATCATTTCAGTGCAGGCATGGCTTATGGAGGGAAAAAAAACAGGATCATTTCAGAGGTCAGAAAGTTTTAGCATTATCGCTGACAATTTATCTTGTATTTGAGACCAAGTAGAGAGAATTTTGCAGGACTATTTTTCCTTATACAGTATACTAAATACGTTTACATTTTTTGTACCTCAAAGAGCATGTTTTTAATGTAACCAAAAATATGGTAAAAAACAGTTATATTTTAAAATGTTATTTACCACATAAAATAACTTTTTTTCTTATATGTAATTTATTCCTGTGATGATAAAGTTGAAGCATTTCTTTTTCTAATTATTGGAAATGGTTTTACTGTTTAATATTTTATAGAAAATAAAATAATGTATTTGATTTAATTTAATGCATCCTTGTGGAATAGAATATCTTTTTAAAAAATATTTTAAAGGCCCCTTTTTTTTATTTTTACTAATCTGATCATTTTTTCAAATTAATCGTGATTACTTCCAACTAACAGTTTTTTTGTGACTAAAGGCCAGCATTACTCTGATGGCTCTGGAATAGTTTTTTCCCCTAGTAGATATTTAATCATTGAATAGTCATTCAACATTACAAAGCCATCTTATAAAACCATTAAACCAAACAATCTTCACATAAAACCATTATAATATCAATACCGATTTCTTAGTAAAATTGTCCCCCCTCCCAAAAAAAAAAATTAACCATTGACTATAGTCTTCAACATCACAGTATACTGTAATCGAGAGACTTAAAAAAAAAAAAATTCTAATTTAAGAAAACTTAAAACAATCTTCACATAAACCATTATAATAAATGTCATATTTACTTGTGCACTTCAGTAGAAATATACAGAAATTGAAGTTATCAGACACATTTTAAATTAAATATAGATGAATCCATTAAGCTATCCACTTTTTTCTGTCCTTTGATTAATAGACATCACAGCAGCTGGTTATTGTAGGTTATTTCTTTAAGAACTGCCGCTTCTGAATGTGACGCTGTTCTGACAAATCTTATTTACTCTCAACTCTTTTTACCCTTTCTGACCCACTTCAGGTCAGGCGTGTTAGATGAGTGAGACAGCGCTGGGCTGCTCCAGAACATTTTCTTGTTCTTAACAAAGATGTTCTTAAATCTATTACATGCTTGCACAGTTTTAAGGTAGCTTTAATTGTCTTTTTGGAAGCTTCATGACTTAACTAACCACGACGTTGTATGCACGTAGCTTATTTTGCGCTTTGAATTGAAAGGATACAGCCTACAGCGTGCTCTGGTGACTTTGTGCATGTATTTGAAGAGCGCACGCTGCAAGCACAGTACCGTTCGCCTGGCGCTGAAGTGAGGTGGAACGCGCGTCTGAAATGTCTCCCATTTGATGTGATAGTAAAGACATTCTGCGACTGAATAAATGCACTTCTTGTCAAGAGAAAAAGTGACAGAAGCAGCAGTTGTGAGTATGGTGACCAATTCAAGCCACGCCCCCTTTTTTTGAAATAAAAATAAAGTGGTCTTTAGGAAACATAATGGCCAAATACAGTATTTTAATAAATTTGCTTATACTTAATATATTCCATTAACTGCCCAGCCTTAGAACTGCATCAAAAAAAAATCTGAATCATAATCAATACCTTTTTGATGATATTCATGTTCTCTGGTGGCACGTCTCTTCGTCCCAGTGAATACGGGGCCCACTGGCTACTTGGGGAAACCACCTCTTGTCCATTATCTAAAATATTGCTCTGTTGTGAAGGTGTCTGAAAGAATATAGTGCTGTCAGCAAGCAGAATTCAAGACACTGCTCTAGAATGGTACTACTTTTACAAAATGAAATTATGGTAAAATGACCAAATACCTTGAATTTTTTTGGTGAACTGGCTTTTAGCATTGTTCACTGCAATGGTAACACTAAACAGCAAATTGTTATTGTTCTAAAGTTATTTTTTATAAATGATATATTATATCCTTAAGGCATTGTGCAAAAAAAATAATTTAATACAATATAACATGAGTAGAAATATTAGAATGAATAAAGCTTGTGTGTTTACTTTTAATCTTTTTATGCAATAAATTCAGTTCAATTATTTCCATTGATATACTGTATTCAAATATTAACTATCTGCATACATGTCTAGTTAAAAAGATCCTCCAATATCTGATTATTATTTGATGAAGACAAATGCTCTTATAATAAGAATTCAAAATCTGTTTAAATATCCATTTCTGTTAATTGCATCAAATAAATATTGAGCTTATTATAATGCCTAAAACTAATTTAACTAATCTAATTTACAAAAAGGCATGTTTGCAATAAAATATTCTTAAAATATTAAATTATTAATATATATTACTCATGGTGTTCAACACCTGGTTGGACTCGATTGTGTACTTCACTATCCTATATTCTCTTACAGTATTCAAATAAGTAAACAGAGGTTATTGAACAGTGCACGCAGATATTACAAATAATATTTGGTGAATTCACCGACTGTTTAAATGTGAGTGATAAAATTTGCTATTTAGTGTCAAAAGCATCAAAAAGGCCTTTCATAAACGTATCTCTACTATCGGTCACAGATTGCTTTGTTCTGTGAGTTAAAGACAGAGGAAGACTGTAGTGCATAGACCAAACACAAAGACTTGAGCACATGCAACAGAAAACACCTATATATGTTTAACATCACAGTGAGAGACAGTGTCTAGCCTGGAAGTGTTAGATTAGTGTTAAACTGTGAAATGTGTTAGATTGTCTGCCTTATAAAAAGGCTATTGTAGTGTACACAAAAATGTGCCAGAATGATTTATATTACCACTGTTTTAGAAGTTAAAGCAGAAGCCGCTCAAAAGAGAGAGATCTAAAAAAAGAAAGTCTTCGAAGGAGATGTTATGTTTATATACGTTTTGACTTCTTCATGCTGAAACTGGGGCTGAAGTTGCTTCATACTCACATTTGGTAGAGGTAGCCACTGAGTTGTTTGGTTTTCATGCTTTGTGTTATTGTAAAAGTTTATTGTCATGCTTCTGCTGGCATGCGGTGCAGCATAGCCTCCAGAGTACAGCATGCCGAAGTTTACTGTGTTGTGCTTAAGGACAGCGCTCTGATTGGAGGGAAACAACCACATGACATGAGTGAATGGGTGTGCCACACAGAAAGGTCAAAAGGCTGTGGCTGGGGATACACTGGACTGCACATTGCTGTAACAGAGTGAGTAAGCTTGACAAACAGAACAACAACAGAACGTCATTACTGCCCACGTGACACATTAGTGATACACAGCGGTTACACTTATAGAGTATTAATAGCGGCATTGTAGGACTAGATTACGTGAACAATCAAGTATGCTGTAGTACTGTAATCCACTTACACAGAAACAAAGGCATGTAACTGGGTGAATCTCAGGAAAGAAATGGCAGGGTCAAATTCCACCCCAGTGAAATAGGAAAAAGAAATAAATTATATTTTGCGGGAAGAATTTGAAGCAATTTATTGTGGCCATTATTTTCTGGTCAATGCGTTTTCCTTCATAATTAAGTGAGAAAATTTATTTTAATGTCATAATTTGAAAAAAATACCATTATTGTCATGTAAAATATTTAATAAAATAAAAACAAAATATTGTTTTATTTAATTTAAATATTTTTTTGCATTTTACTCTCAAATATAATGTTGTAGAGAAAGTGTAGAGAAAATGTATTAAGATAATGATAAAACATAATGACGACTGTATTGGTCCTAAGAAAAAGCTTCATTTTCTTTAGGCAGAATATACTGTAATTGTCTTTTATTTTCTTTTGATTTGGAGTGAAATATGTCTCTGATATTTCTTGATAGTTCACATGAGATTCACCCCACTGCTCATGTGTCTAAAAAGCCTTCATGTTAGCCGTGTGTACTCCAAACATATAATTATATAAAACATTGAAAACAATGGTTATTGAGATTTCAAGCAATTTATATAAGACTCAAAAAATAATGGTTTGATTTATTTCTTGAAAATGCTGAGAGGTTAAAGCTTGCTTACTCACCCGGTCTAGCCTCTTTGCTTCAATGTGTCTAAGCAGCTGCTGTCTCCAATCTACTGGCATTTTGGAGGTCGGGTCCTCTTGTTTTTGAGGGACAGGTCTCATCTTCATGTCAGCTTCAGGGCTCTTCTCAGTGCACGTACTAAGATTGTAATCTGAAGGCAGTTTCTCCAGCAGCGCAGCCATGGTGGGTCGGGCAGACACTGGCCTTGCCTGAGATGCCCCATATGTCTCTGTGCTGTAGCTCCGTGCAGACAAGGGCCGACGCTGCGTCAGACTCTTGGTGGGGTAACCCATGATGGGCTTTTTGGGTTCTTGATAAGACGAGTAGTCTTCGTCATACCTACCGTTTCTCTTGTGAAACTGGGCGTCAGTGATGGTAGCCAAGCTGTTTTGTTGATCCAGCATGCTCTGTTGAGACCTGTTGTAGTGCTCTGCCAGCTGCAGTTCTTGGCTCTCAGCTACTCTGCGGAACAGCGCCATCTCAGTCGAACTTACAAGAGAGTCAGCACGCCTCAGGAAGCCTGGCCTGGAGCGCTGGGGCTGGACTGAGAGCTGTGGATTGATGGCATCATCGGTGACTGCAGTCTGAGCAAATGAAAACATCTGTTCCATTGGTGGATAGCCTCGATAGCCTCTCGGGCTCACGAGTTCCTTTGGCAACGTCTTCCCAGGTTGGTTTACGTATTCAGGGGCATTGGGGAACGGTGGAGGAACTCTCCTTTCTGCTTTCATAAGATCCATGGCTCCTTGTGGGTTGAAGCTTTGGTCAAAATGGTAAACTTTCTTTGGGATGGCTGGCTTCTGTTGCAGAGAGCTTTTCGAACCGTAGCCATCCAGATCATCGTCCAGCATTGGAGCAGATTGGCTCCTTGACATACTCTGTTCTAGAGGTACAGGGAGGTCCGCTCTATCAACACTTCCCTGGTTTTCTATGCTAGAGCTGTAGCTGTCCAAGGGGATGCTGTAAACCTTGTACGACCCCATATCGATTTCATCTATGCTCTGAGATTTCTTGAATTTCGCTTTTACCTCCTTCATCATTGGCGAAAGTCTTTCAGAACTCTTGCTGATGACCAGAGTGCCTACTTTGTTCGGTTCTTTTATGCCCTGGACATGAGCAGAAATGTTGGGATGGCCTCGTCCCGTCCCTGAGTCCGTAGAGTCCAGAAACCCCCAGGCTCTAGTTGAGGGAAAAGTGCCAGGTAGTTCCCCCATCTCCTGTTCGAAGTCCTTACGATCGGGATTGGGGCTGTTGGCTGGAGTAATTTCCAACTTGGAAGGGAAAGCTGTCCTGTCCTCGAAGGGACTGGGAGTCCTCGTCCAGTTCTGCCAGGGGTTCGAGGAAGGAGGCACTTCAGTTTCAGGGGTGGTGCGAACAGTGTGGAACGTGAGCTGCGACTGATCGAGCTCTAGAGGAACTCCCACAATGCGCTCTTGTCTCATGAGAGGCCGCCGGCCATGTGCCATCGAGGCACTCCGGGGCTTTGAGCCTAGCATGGGGTTTCCAGCGCTGCTGCCCGGAGTGTCAAGAGGTGTCTCCTCTGCGACAAACCCTGTGTTATCATAGTGGGGGGCATCATTCCAGCTGTCGAAGGTGTCGCTCAGTGGCCGCCTCTCACCTCGCTGCTGAAGCGTGCTGGATGGAGGTGTTTCCCTCTGGCTCAGAAGGGGCTTGCTTTCAATGGGCTTTGGAAAAGACTGAGCCAGCCTGTTAAAGTATTCAGACAAAATACTTTTGAGATTTTATCAGGGCATTTCAAAAGAATTGTGTAAACAAGAATGTGGCCGCTTACTGATATGACAAGCATATTCAATATCATAAAATTGTAACGCAGACATAATGTGGTCAATCACATGCCACCAATTTTTTTCTAAAAATATGAATTGGTTTAAAAAAAAAGCATTAAATACAATTAACATTGCAATGACTTAATTACACAACTTCTGTGATTCTGTTTTATATATATATATATATATGAGTCTGTGTGTGTGTGTGTGTGTGTGTGTATATATATATGTATGTATGTGTGTGTATGTGTATGTACAGTATATATATATATATATATATATAAATATATATTATATATGACGTAAAATAAAATTTTTTCTGTTTTAATATACATTAAAATCAAGCATTTAATTGAAATAGAAATCTTTTCTAACAATGTACACTACTATTTAAAATTTGGGGTCAGTACATTTTCTTTCTAAAGAAATTAAAACCTTTATTCAGCAAGGATGTGCTTGGTAAGAAGTGATAGCAAAGATTTATATTGTTAGAAAGGATTTATATTTGGAATAAATGCTGTTCCTTTTAATTTATATTCATCAAAGAATCCTGAAAAAAGTTTCCAAAAAAATATTTGAAAGTATGTTAAAACGTCTGATTCCTTGTTCATTCCTTCTTGCTCCTTCCTTTCTTGACTGAATCTGCAACATTTGAGTACAGACCAAATGTATTATCTTAAAACTACCTCGACAGAACCTCATTGCTCAGTGTATTTTGCTTTATTTTAGCTGATGCACATAAAATCTTTTTACTTGATGTCATTATGTAATGTTGGAGATGAAATATTGAACATAAAATTTAACTGGGCCTACAACCCTCTTAATATAGTGTAATTTATGTTTAAACTGTAAAGTGCTAGAAACACATCGCTGTGGTTGACTGCTATCCTCATTAAATAGATTTTCAATGTTTATCAAATTTTGTCTATGTAATACTTCTGCAAGATTATCGAAATCTCTCAAAGAGCTCTTCTAAAGGACAGGCAGTGGAAGGAGTGATCATTTTAGTTTTTCAGCAGCTGGACATCTAAACTGATCAACTGTCATGTCATATGAGCGCACAGATGGTCTGTTAGTTCATATAAATGAATAGTGGCAGTGATTTAAATTCTCGCCAACCTGTTGGTCCAGTGAGTCTGTGATGGCCCCTCTTTCCCAGATGTTTGCAGATTACTGACATTTCCAGGTGGGTTAGAGGAGCCAGACGATCCCTGGGAGGGCGAGTAGTCTGAATAAGTGGCAGATGATCCGCTGTTGTTCAAACAATGCATTTTGTCTGGCTCAGACTCATCGGTGGACTCTAAATGCATTATAAAAAAAGATATAAAGATATACCATCTAAAACGGTTTAAATGCATGAAAAATGACTCCTTTTTGTATTATTATGCTTCTCAGAACAACTGATTTCTCCAGTACAAAAACAATGCATTGAGGATTTTTAATAAACAACAGATTATTAAAAATGTGGTTGATTTATCTATTAGTTGTTGATTGGATGGAGGCAGATATGAATGTGTGCTTGCAGCCAATTGTAAGGAGCTTTAGCAGACTAAATAATTGGAGAAGTCAGGAATATGTCACCAAAGAGACCATTCATGATATTTTCATCAAAAATATTTAGGTCAAAGAAAGAATTGCTCACAATAAGGTCAACAATATTCATTGAAAAATAGGCGTATACAGGCTTCTTCGTCTTACCAACCTTTTTTTTCCTTGCCCAGTAACACAACCTTTGGTTTGTACATTGGTGGCTCTACCAAAGTTGGCCGCATGTCAGAAATTCGGATATCGTTAGGGGAGCCTCCCATGGAGTCCTGGAAACACAAGTGTCAAATTCGCAGTGAACTGATAATATAAAGGAATGAAAAAACACAAGGGAAGTGAGTTGTGGTTTCCATGACATCAAATTAGAATCTTTGATTTAAAAAACCAAGATGAAGCAACACAAATTGTTTATGCTAAAACTTAAGTGACATTTAGAATCTAATTTAAGGTCAGAATGTTAATAAAAACATCCAATTATATTAAAACTGTTAACAAAAACATAAAATACCTCTGCAAAAACATGTTAATTTAGCTAGTATTTAGATTCTGTAAAACTTTTACAGTATAGGGAAATGAGTCATTCATTTGAATATGCTTAAACAATTCCTTTCTTGTATTACAGTGACAGTTTCATGATTGTAAAATGCAAACACTGGCCCAAAATGACCTCAAAGTTAAACAAAGCTGAAGCTGAGAAATATATTAGAAGTAACAGAGTGTGATCTCACACCTCAACATCAAGTTGAGCTTCATCATTAGTAATATATAGACTGTTATGATTCACAGGCCTTGTCCTGGCTTGTCTGGTCAAATCCCCCAGGAGCAAATCAGTTGCTTCCAGCTCTCTCACAGCTGTCTATGGCAAAACTCACACCTCTCAGACCTGACTGTACATCAGCAGGCTGGCTCACACAACCGGCAGCAGAGCAAGAGGAAAGTCACATAGAAGATTCTCTAAGAACAGACGCCTCTCCCCTTCTCTGTCTTTCATCTTGTGTTTTTTCTGCATTGCTCCCTCACAACGGGTCAAAAGAAATGTGACTGTTTAAATTGATGCGGCAGGCTAATGCATTCATACTTGGATTAAATGAATTGTGAACAAAATTCAGCATGGGGGCCATTTGATGCATGTTGCGCAGTGTTCGAATGATACCAAGGTTTTAGGGAGCCCAACATTTGAAACAAAACAGCACTTATAGACTACCATTGCATTTTTGGACTCAGAACAATTTTTTTTTTTTTAATGTATTAATATTTTATTCAGAAAGGATACTTTGTTGAACAGAATGGCAGCTAAATATCTTCTAGATTATTTTTAGATTATAAAAATAAAACTACATATTATTATATTATCTTTAATAAAAGTAAAAGTGTAATGTTGAAAAAATATTTAAAATAAACCTAAAATTCTAGTAAAATCAAATCAAATTAAGCAGCAAAACGGTTTTCAATATTAATAATAATAATAAAAAAATATGTTTTTGAGAAATAAATCGGCAAGGATTTCTGAAGGACTACAGTATGTGACAATGCAGCCTGAAATAATGGCTGCTGGAATAATAGCTTTGCCATCACAAGAAAAAACGGTATTTTAAAATATATTAAATATTTTATTTTATATTGTTTTAAATATTTCAAAATAAAACTTCCTTACTGTATTTTAGATTATACAAGAGACAAAAAATAAATAAATAAATAAATCCCCTACAGGACAAAAATGTTGTTTGTATTCAAAAAATTGTGTAGAATCACAGAAATAAAGGGCACAAACTACAAACCCCACAAAGCATTGTGAGTGGTTATAATTTGTATTTATTAATACAAATTAATATAATAATATATATTTAATATTTATTAACATATTTAAAATTAAAATATTTCTTTGCAATGTCACAGAGATAGCAATCTTTTGCTGTAATAACAAATTTAAATGACACTTCAAGGCTGCTGGACAGTCTCCCCTTACCCTGAGTTTCGAGATAACTAGGGCACTATGACGATAACTTGGTAATTCGAACACTGACTTCATTTCTTCATTATGGGAAACAAACCCATGCAAGTATTTTAACAACTGTTTCACCCACAATGGGGGTGTCTAAAAAAAAAAAAAAAAAGGAATCGAATTTGCTTTGAAGGCAGTTGAAATGAGCCACCCCATATGTTCAGCTGATTTTCTGCTGTCTTGTCTCTCAGCCACTTACTATGAGGCAGAAACAGGAAGAGGAAGTAACGGCCAGGCTCGTATTCTCTGGCTGTTGCGGCTTGGGAACGACGCGATGTAAAGAAATCTAAGCAAAACAAACATACATACATATATACAAACAAACAAACAAAAATGGATTCTCATGGTCTAGAAAGAAAAGAATGTGTAAGATACATGAGGTTTATGGCACTGGTACTCCCAAGGTCCTGATAACCCTGATATTAATAAGATTATTTGTAGCTCCACAGTTTGGCCGGGGGGGGGGTCTCTGAGACCATGGGGGGAAACAGTGTGAGGCCAAGCTGCGATGAACACAATACACATGCACTTGTATGCTATTCTAAACAAAGAGCTACTGCAAGCATAGAAAAGCCTGGCATCAATGAATGGATTATGAATGTAGCTGTGTTTGCATAATTCCTTGAGATTTATTATGGTTTACTCAAATCATTTTAGCATTCCTGAATTCAATTAAGATTTTCATATAGGAACCTTTAATGGATCCTCTGAGCGTTCTTGACATTTCACGCTGACCTTTATTTGTGTTTACTAAAAGATTTCCAGCTGTATTTTGGAGCAGTGCTACAGGATATAAAACACTGCAGGACTAGATTTCTAGTAAATAAATGATTGTATGATATTCTAAAAGCGAGTTACTAAAAAATGAAGCATACTACAAGGTTACTATGACATTCACTACTAATTGCACCAGCTCTCTCTAATATTCACAGGCAAAGTTAATGACTCGGTTGTTATTCTGTGTCCTAAACAACACTGCGGCTCTGGCGGTTGCTGGCTGTGAGAGA
Organism: Enteromius radiatus; assembly: GCA_032357445.1. NCBI lineage: Eukaryota > Metazoa > Chordata > Actinopteri > Cypriniformes > Cyprinidae > Enteromius > Enteromius radiatus. Next base: position 16,565 of record JAUCMS010026097.1, read on the forward strand.
TGAAACATTTGCACTGATCTTTGTGTATTTTATCTCCACAGGTTCAGGTAACCTTTAACAAACACTCTCAGCACTATACTCAACACTCTCTATACACGCAAGCGAACTGACTCCGACACCGAGGATGCAAATACCAGTCCTTCAGAAACAAAGAAACTACTGCCTGAATTTCATTACACACTCTCATCCTTCTTTTACTGACTTTGGAAATCCCTTATGTGTTTTGTATCTACAATCATTTTCCATGTGAACAGCTATTAAATGTTAAGGGGAGCTTAAAATAAGCTGCAACCCTGATACAATACTGTGCATAAATATTGTAAAAGGATAAAGGCATTTAGCATTTAAAAGACATTTAGAGACAATTAAATAAGAAAACTTGTCATACTTCCGAGCTCTCGGTCAGATCCTCTTTGTCTTTGCGTTTTGGGATGTCAATGGCTGAGTTGAGGATGATGCCTTGATCGGACATTGGTGTTTTCGAGAAGTCTTTGACCTCTCGTTCTGTCACCTACAAAGAACACAATTGACAAAATTAACCATGACTCCAAAGTGATTGATATTCAAGCCCATGACAGGCTGTGCATTACTCATTTTACCATGTGTATTCCCCATGACACACTGCCTCAGATTGTTTTCTATAAAACTGCCGCAACAGCAATATAACCTTTCGATACATTTTTTTTATAATATATTATTAGAATTATTATTGAATACTGAATATATGTATCGCGATTAAACACATTCAAAATAAATGTTTTTGTGTACAAATATATGTGTGTGTAGTGTACTAAGTATATTTATGATGTACATATAAATTCACACACGTGCATGTATATATTTAAGGGAAAAAAATTGTATGTTTATATATTAAATATATTTATATGAATATAACTATACATATATACATACATATAAATAAAGACACACACTTATTTATATATATATATATATATATATATATAATATGCCCAGTATATAAATTATTATGGATGCCCAGCACTATATATAATATATCATATTAATTCAATAATAAAAAGTAATATTTAGCATTAAATTAATGTATTATTATTAGTGCTGGGCAATGATTAATCGCGATTAATCGCATCCAAAATAAAAGTTTTTCTTTACATAAT
>JAUCMS010026400.1:0-17660 GCA_032357445.1 Enteromius radiatus
GAAACCTATAAGTGTCCGACCTGACGGCCGTCTCTTTACTCCTCCCCCGACTGCAAGGGGCTGCTCTCGCCAGCCGGTGGCAGGCTAGTGTAGTGCATCTCGAACGCACCTATTATCTAAGAATACTTTATGTGGAGGGAGGATAAGATGCAAAGCCAGGGCGTCACAACAGTGATGCTAAAAACATACCTTATAAAAAACCTGTTCACTGCAGAGCGCTAATTATGCAAGAGCTTTTACAAAAAAAGTGAAAATAAATAACCTGGAGCACTTTCTGTTCACAATGCACGTTAAGAGTGGATCATGCTGCAGACATGTGTGTGTAAAGCAAGCGTAAAAACTACTTTGAAACTAATTAAGTCTCGCCCACAGGCTGACAGAAACTGTAACCGAGTGGAACATGACGGTTTTTGCACAGTTTATGGAGAGATGCACACTTTATTTTCTCACCAGCTCTCCACTCACACACTCTCCATCAACACTGCGTTGGAGTCACCAGAGGATCACAGCAAGGATCGCTGATGCTGCACACCGTCTGTCGAGTCATTTACTAAAGGTAAACACTGACCCACCAACTAGTCGACTACATTTCTGGATTGTTAGTAAACTTGTCAAAATGAGCTGTCATGTAAGCCTTAGTGTGTGTAGTGTAGCATCAAACACTATATCTTCACCGGATGAGCGAGTTACTGGATGAAAATTGTATTAATGATATGCTGCACAATTACATTAGTATGGATTGAAATTTGGGCCCCTAATAAAGCGTCATTTCGTCCCTCATGCTGGAGTGATTTGGCGTAAAGAGAAGCAATTATTCGTTCTAACACGTGTGACAATCTCAACAGCACACCGTCCATTACCACGGTAACTGTGCATGAGTCTGCATTAATGAGGGATTTCTATGCACAGCCAATAATACGCCCATTGTCATGTGTATCTGTTCATTAACTAAATGAACAGTCCATTTACAGGTCTATAAAATGAGATGGTAGAGTATATCTATCAGGAGTCGTGTTTGTAAACCTCTCCTCTAAATAGTCTCATAATTCATGTTCTGCAAAGAGCTTCTTTTATGACGCTTGCAAGAACAGGAAAAGACATATGGTCACATATGAGGTATTTCGTATAAATCAGTTTTATCTAAGTAAATACAAAATCATGCATTAAATGTGGAAAAGACTGCGGTAGATAAATAATTTCAAATTTAAGGGTATATTAACTGATATGTTATCAGTCAAATGCACCTGCTTTACTGTCACTTTCTAATAAAGGTAAAGGGGTCAAGGGGCAAATACACCCTGTGGTGAATTACGGTGGTCTTTGCTCGCAGATTGCATGACAGAGCTTCTGATGGATATTGCACAACAATAATGGTAAGAGCTGGTGGTAATCGAGTTCAAATCTGATTGGTTTGCTTTCCAGAAGTGAGAGTGCAATGATTTCCATCATTCTGCTGCGTAATAAAGGTATTTCCAAGATACCAGTTTGCTGCAAATGAATATTTCCATGGAAAAACAGGATGCTACAGGTTTGTAAAACTCCTTCTATATGAATTAAATAGGCAAATTTCAGTTTTACCAAATGTGATTGCTTTTATATGTCTGTCAGGCCCATTTCAGTCAAAGTGGGCAGGTCTTGGTTTGAACAAAACACTTCAAAAATCTATAGCGAGGTGAGTTGGTTTTTTTTTTTTTACAGTTTCCCCTCTAATGTATGTAAGAGACCGTCCAAAAAACTACATTTATCCAAATGAGAATAATTATTCTGTGTACATATATGAGACGAAGAGTGTAGATTAAGCCGTGGTTTCATGCAGACAGGCCTGTGGTGTAGTGATTGTATTCTCCTGATGGGTTCTCGTTTCTGTATGTCTGTTAGTTTCCTGTCTCTCTAGCTGTCTCACAGTTTAATTGTCTCTCCTACAGCTTCGGTGATGGTTGGGAGCCGCAGTGGTGCATATGCACAGACACACACACACATGAACAGTGGGGAAGGCTGCGAGGTGTGCGGGTTTTGCCCTGCATTAACACAAAACTAAATTAATGAATAGCAGGATTTTTCACCCTTGATGGCCTTCTCTACATACTAATTATTTAGGCCTCATCCTGAGAGCCTCGGCGCGCCTGCGAGTGTGTGTGCGCATAAAGTGGAAGTACTGAAGCGTTAAGAGTGTGTTTTCCTATTTTCTTTAATCAATGAGGGCCTCCAACAGCTGTTTGGAATGAAAAAATGAAAACAGCAGAGAGATTCTCATGCATTTTTCCCCTTCCTGTTGCGGTTGTGAAACAAACATTAGAGGACGAGAGGTAAACAGGAGAACTCTTGTTGATTTCGATTTCATTTGAGCTTAGCAATTTACACGAGTCAAGGTGCACAGGTTTTTTGTCCACCGGGAAACAAACTTGTGTTTATTTGAGTTTACAGCATACAGCGTGCAAAGGTTTGTACCTTCTTTACCAATAAAGGGCACATATTAGTACCTTAGAGTGAAAATATATACCCTTAAAGTATATTTACTCTTATATGCACCCTTCAGAACCTATTTGAGTCCCTCAGTACTGCCCCAGTGACAAGCTGCTGTACCCTTCAAGGTGATACATGTGAAAAATTATGCTAGCATTTTCTCTACGGGTATAGAAAAGAGTGGATAATTTACTATATTTTATTGTTGGAACTTTGACTCACTAATGCTTAAAATTGAATACCTACCATTAATCTCCCTGTGTTAGCACAACATAATATATCTGCATCTCTGCAAAATCAGAGTTAGACTACTTAATTGAGTTTCAAAGTTAAAGATCTGACTCCCTGATTTTAATAGAACGCAGCATATGGGCTTCTCTTGTTGTGAATAAACCACAGGGGGGAACAAACTTTATAATTGTAGACCAAAAGCTATGCAAGGTTGGTGGGGTAGAAATTGCTGTCAAGCTAATTTTTCAGCTCATCATTAACTCTCATTATCGCTCAAAGAATATACATATTCTGTTTTATCTTCAGCTTCTGATTCATTTATTTATTTATTCCTTTCCTTTCAAATCTTTGTTTAAATGTGGAAATATTGCATGAAGCAGATGTGCAGCAACCACCAGCAGTGCACAAAGAGAAACAGATGGAAGGATAGTAAGAGCTCTTGAGTATCAGTTTACGACAAACATTCACCCATCGACCCCCCGGCCACATCATTACCTCCGCTCATGTCAGCACTACAACAAATCTAACCCACATTCCGGCGAGCGCCTGTGAAAATACTACTACTACTTACCGACCCGTGAGAACTGTGCATCATGAATATTTCAGCAGCCGAGAATGAGGGTTTTTAGTAATACTCTGTGAAAAGAAACGCCATTAGCATTTAGCTTTCATGAGACACCACTCTGGTCTCTCTCTCTCCTTCTGCCGTACTCCGTTTCATCCATTTATTCTTTTGAACGACACTCTGAACCAGTACTGACAGTATTCATCTTCTCACAAACACTTTTTTTTTTCTTTTTTTTTTTATCATGTACGTGAATCAATTACTCCAGGAAGGACTGTGATTTTAAGTGTCACGCCATTAGCTTTTATTGGTGAAGCCAAACAGTGTCGTGCTCGCCGATGTCAGTGTTTAGCAAAATTGCAAAAACATATTCCTGATTTTACCTCCTTTGGGCTCATCGCCGGAGCTTCATTACTGGTGCAGTGTGAAGCCTTGGTGCAGGCAAACGTACATTTTCATTAAAATCGCTCTCCACCTCCCCTGTGAAATGCACAAAGGCAGTGAACCAAGGCAAATCTTTAATTTCAGTTTGGATAATGCCCTCACTGCCATGTTAAACTCTCCCTCTCTCTCTCTTTCTCTAATACACATACACACCCTGCCCTTTGCCAGCATGCCTGACTCCACAAGGACAAAAGCAGTCTGATTTCTCAGACTCTCATGGTGGATATCTTGAAGCAAGACCTCTCCATCTTTAAGAAATGCCTGAGCCAGTCCAAACGCAGAGGAGAAGAGAGAATGCTTGCATTTGTATAAATTATCTCAGACTAAAAGAAAGGCAAGGTCAGCTAGTGGTTACTATTCATTGTGTGTGTGTGTGTGTGTGTGAGCAGAGCTTCTTTTGGCGGTGTAAACATGGGTCTGTGAGTGTGGGCCGCAGTAAAACTGTCACCGATCTCTGTCAGGCCTGTCACTCTCGTCATTCATCTAAGCAAGTGACGACTGCTACCAGCATGTTGCCTGGCTTCTGTTAAACGTCACAGGAGCAGTGAATGGATAATTAAAGTCTGTTACAGATGGACCGAGATACATTTATACCTGAGGCCATAACTGCTGCACACCCATCATCAAGACACTGAATTAAAATGAAACCCGCCATGAGTATGGAAATTCTGCTTTTTTTAACTAAAGCTTGTAGTGATGGACAGAGATGTGGAAAAACAGAGCGAGAAGACAAAATAGTGGAGCAGTAAGTGAATGTAAGAGTCCTTAGGAAGCTTTTTTGAAACTTTATGATAAGCTATGACCTATACTCAAAAAATAAAGCAAAAGTAGTAATACTTAATTAATACTGTTTAAGTATATTTAAAAACACCATGTATTCCTGTGATGCAAAGCTGAATTTTCATCAGCAATAACTTTACAGTGTCATATGATTTTTCATTAATAATTGTAAATTATGATTTGCTGCAAAAGAAACACTTATTGTTATCAATGTTTAAAACAGTTTTTTTTTTTTTTTCTTGGCAAAGTTTAAAATATAGTTTAGATCATTTCTAGAACCCTAAACATGTGAGACTATTGTGGTCGTATTTTTTTAAGTAGTATTATACAGTATAATAGTAATTATATTAAAGTAAGGTAATATATAGTGATTTTTCTTTGACCACTGCCCCACCACACCATCAAATGATTTACTGACTGTCTACTACAGTAGTCATTAGCATAAATATATGCTTGAGCCATCTCTAATAGCATGACATGTTGATGAGATTCATCCTCTATCACTCAGTCTATTTACCTGCTGCATGCAACGTGTGTGCGTGTGTGCGTGTGTGTGTTGGGCTATTGATTTGAAGCATCTGAAGAGCTCTTACCCACGAAACAGTAGATGTGGCATATGGAAAAGCTGACTGAAAACCAGTACTGGAAGGACAGAGCAATAACATCCAATTTGTGTTTTGTCACCCAGAAATCCCTCTTACTCTTTTGCTCAATGGCTCATAAATCCATTGAAAACCTGGAACCGTGTGTGTTCGCATTTGTGTGACCAGGCGGGAGCTAAATGGCTTCTGTGGGAGCACAATATTAGACTGAAGCGCCATTTTGTGAGCTTTGGAAACACACAGATACACACACACACATACAAATGCACAAAGTCAAGGAGGCAAGCTTACCCTCGGTGCATGAATGCTTCATAAGACCCAAATAGGCATCTTTTCAAGTGCCTGTGACCACTGTGACTGAATTCAAATAATGCAAAGCTTATGCTGGCTTTTTATTCAAACACGGCATGAGCAGTCCATAAAAACTCAACCATCTTCATGAAGATTACAATCGATGCAAAGATAAAACAATTTAGTAATGTACAGTATTATCTATCTATCTGTCTATCTATTGGCCTATAAACCTTCAAAGTGTGTTTTTAATTCTAGAATGGTTTGTCAAGCCAGCATTTTAAGTTAGTCTTAAAATACCATGCTTTTCCAGTAGAAAAAAAAAAAACTTTATTTTGATTTAGGCATTTCAATCTGAATCTATATAATATATCATATGGAATTATATATTATAGAATTCTGAATGGTGTAATTTATTCACAAAAAAGCATCTTATTCACACAAAACAGAAAAACTCACATCACATTGATTTCTCACTTGGACGTCACGTGTTGTGACTCTGCTAATCTAAAATCTAAGGTTTTGGCATTCAATTCCAGTGGTTCCCATGTGGTTCTGTATAATTGCAGAGCAAATGGCACATGTCTAACGAGAATTAGTCATCGGGTTCATTTGGAAAAGCAAAAATTTGAACATTAAAAGAGAAATTAATCTGAAACAGCCATTTATCAGCATGACAGCCTTAAATACGGACTCCTGCACAGCTCTATGTGCAAGTGCATAAAAAACCCTCCTGCTTCAGGGTGGGCATGTGGATGTGGGTTTTAAGTGCTAGAGGTTGTGCTGGGGAAGCAGTGGTCAGCCAGGCTTGACGGAGGCCGATATGACCGCTCTGTGGTGTCGGGGGGCTGCTGAGAGCATCTATCTTGTGACAGCACACGGCTAAAGCCAGAGGAAGATTGATGCTCTCTCCCTCCGGACTTATAAATCTCTTCCGAAAATTTGAAAATCCAGAAATTACAGCTGAATTATAACAAATAACTCAGCCGTCCCGTGCAGCTCTGTGTGTGATGCTTTAGGATGCATCGGTGCCGGCTCGTCGCGTGTACTGTATGTGGGCGTTTAGTGTACACTTTCCACATGATTTGTTCTGTTTATGTAAATACAAACACAGTTTTTCTCGTACCCAATGAGTTTTCAATCACACACTGAACTGCACAGCCTACATAACACTGTAGTCATCACTGTCTGAAATCAAGTACAAAGTGACATTCAGTATGCTAAAGTATGCAGTGTGTTGCTGAAGGACACAATGGCTTAGTTCAGATAGGCAGCTGAAGTTTTTTCCGCTTCAAATCCATGCTGTTTGAACAGCAAGGGGGAAAAAACATGCAATATATAAAATATACAGCTTTGATTCAAGCCTCATCCATTATGTGGTTTGAATTCTGATTAAAACCAGATCGTCTGGGACTTGTCAGGAACGGTGTCTGAATGCACTCGTTGCACCTTTCATTATATAGAGTATCACATTCACATTTGGATTGATTACGAAGGCAAACAATATATATATATATATATATATATTTTTTTTTATTTTATTTTATGATTAATTGTTGACCACAACAATAGCAATGTGTGCTAACAAAATAAATATAGTAAATTTTGAGTTCACATGGACTTCAAATGAATGAATAAACAAATGAAGCAATTTCATTATATGCATAATTGTGTATATATTTTAATACAGGAGCATCCCTATTTTTCCCAGAGGTGCACGCACATAAATCCGCTGGGACTGGTTCCGGTTTCCACAGACAGCAGAAGAAAGTCACATACACCTAGGATGAAGGTGAGTAAAAGACAGGATCATTTTTATTTTTGGGTGAACAATCCCTTCAAAAACTGTTTCACAAAGACGATAACTAACGGCAGTGCCAGCCCAAGACATAAGCGAACTAAGGCTGCTTAGGGCCCCGTTGCCACCAAGAGTACATGAAATGACATTGTTTTTTTGTTGGGTTTTTTTTCATTTATATATGTATAATATTTCAGTTGATATCATATTGGTAATGAAATCCATTATTCACTAAAAAAACAACGCAATATTATTTTAACTGGCTGCTGTAGGATGCATGCACAGTTGGAGTATGACAGCCATACAATGCCTGAGGTAAGTTAACTTAAATTCATTGAAAAAGCAGCGTCACTGCAGCAAAACAATTAATAATGTCACAAAAAAGGACATGTCTTTCTGGTGCAGAGAAAAGAAAATTGAAGAAATCAAAGGAAGAGAAAAAAACAGCAAGATAAAGGTAAGTAAAAAAAAATTGTATAAACTAAAAGAGGCTAAATTGCAAGCTAATGTTACTTCTTCCGCTTAAGCGATCACCAGCAGCAGCTAACAGCTCGTCAATTCATGCTTGTGAGAATAGACGGAATAAAGAATAAGACGGACAAAAATTACAGATGCAAAAATTAGCTTCTGTTTTATAAATTTGGTACCAATAACAGTTTACCGCTTCACTTCCTGTCAGTTGTGATCTATCCTAAAGGGAAAAATGCCAAAGAATGAATCTGACACTGTTGGTATATCGACACAAGAACTGTATTAATATATATTTTAAAATATGTTTAATTCATAGACAACAAATGATATACGTTTCTCGATAAAAGATCACAATTACAAGTCATTTGGTGAGATGATGTTTTGGTTTGACAATGGTCATGGGCATTAAATGGACATTAATTTTGATTGGCTGGCTTCTGTGCATGTATTTATTATGTGCTCTGCAGCTACAATTAATGCTTCAAAGGACAAACCAGTCTTTGAATTTGACAATGTTTGCAAAAACCTTGAAACATAATTTTTGTTTGAGGCACTTAGTATTGAATGTGGATGGGCGGAAATTATAACCACAAAGCCAATCCACTTTTTCCACCTTGTTTTACATACTGGTTAGATGATTCTTTGCTTCTAGGTGCCCAGTTCATGGTCAGATGAAGTTCAAAGTGAGCTAAACCTCATGCCAGTAGTCTCCAGGCTGAAATCTTCGATTTTCAGTTCATAAAGTCATATGAAGACAAGCACAGTCGTGACAGAATGATGAGCTTTGGGGCGTCTGACATCAGGTAATGTTGTTTAAACCTCTCTTTCTCTCTCTTCCCGTGTTGCTGATACGTGTCCTGTTTATTGCTCTGGGAAAAGCTATTACAAAAAGCATATATTCACCTTCTGGTATGATCCACACTTAAAGTGTGATTTATGTTTTCGGCATCATTCAAAACTCTCAGAAAGCAACTGGCCATGAGAAACAGATGGTCCTTTTATTTAATGAGATTTGGGGCTTGGCAGGTTTCAGGAAACATCTAAATTTCCTGGATGCAAGGTTTCCTTGTCTCGATTATGACTGTCCTGTATTCTATTTATATACACACTGTCTGATGCGATGCATTTCTTGTATGAGGAATACTAGGCATTAATGAAGGTCTTCAAGAAGAATATATTAAAGCGAATGTGTGTGTGTTTTTCGCTATTTCAGCACTTTTCTCTCTGATGACAGATGCTTCTCATCTCATGTCCGGGCAGCTGGCAGACACGCCATAAAAATCTTCATATACAAATCCTCTAACAAGACGTTGCGAGAGCACGTTATTGCCAGTGACAGTGGAAAGAACCTTCTTCTGTCCGCAATGTAAAGTTAAACCCATTTCTATCACAGGGGCTTCACTGAGCCCTTTCACATGTATTGGCAAATCAATAATCCTGACAGGTAGAATTTGTCCGGCTCTAAAATACATCTCAGAGCTGTCCGCACTGCGGCCGTCCCCAGGCAAATGGGATTATGACCTCTGAACACTTTCGGATAAAAGCCAAATCTCTTTTTACTTTATGACCGCTCTCAGGGTCTGACGTTTACCACTGCATTGCTCAGAAACCAAAGACAGCTCGTTAAAATAAAACAAACCATTGATACGGATCCAAACTGACAGAGCAGGAAGCGGCCTATGACACAGTCACATGACCTACAGTTCCACCTGCCATGAGCACTGGCTCCGTCACAATTCATATATGCTTTGTACAAATAGTTGGGGAGATTAGTGCGCCCCAAATTATACTTTGTTGAAAATGCTATGCCAAAGGTGCCCAGATGGTCTACTCTTTCTGGTAGAGTTTTGAAGTTTTTGCAAATGTTACCCACAATCCCCTGCACACTGGAAGAAGAGGATTATGTGTTATTCTTTAGCAACTTTTTCCCATGCCACAGCAGTTTTGTATCTGTGTAAACCTAAAAGTTTAAAATGCTGTGAGCAATTTTTTGGTCGTGTGTATTATCTGAAAGATATTACTGAAATAGTTGTGCTAAGAAACAGACCTTGTAAACAGCAACAAAAAAAAAAGAGGGGGCAGCTCACACTTTTAGCCAGTCAAAAACATTCGGTCTGCCAGCAATTTTGATGTCTTGCTGATCTCTTTGGATGGTAATATTTTGGAGAGAGATGCATGGCTAAAGTTAGCAAAATAGCAGACGTTTATATTCATTTATTTGGCAGACACCATAGAAGACAATTTGAATTGCCTTCATTTTTTGTCAGTCCATGTGTTCCCTGTGAATCAAACCCACAGCATTGGTATTTTTGGCACATGGCGACCAGATTAGCTACTGTAACTAAAACTTAGCAAAAATAAATGTTATTTTAAATAAATTTTGCCAAATAAGTTTTCAATGAAAGTTGTATGTAGTATGTAATCTAGATTTTTGTTGCATACTGTATACTTAAAGGTATTGTCAAAGGAGTCAAAATCTGGTATATCTCTCTAATCTTTTAAACAACTGAGAATATAGTGATCCATGTTTGATCAAAAATGACCTGCCAATTGAACTAATTTATTCTCATGTGTGTTATGTTTTAACTATTACACTCTCTGACAGACAGCTATTCAGGCCACCATTTTCCCCTCTCCGAAATAATTTGCATGTTATTTTTTGACATACAAAATGACACATTGGGCTGTAAATTCCTTGACTTCATTCTCTCTTAATTAAAGCCACGAAAATGCAAATCCTGTGATAATAGTGAAATATCACTTTTTGAACTTCTTGTTACGTGGTCACCGTGATTTTGCATTATTGTCCAAATATATAGACTAATCCCAATCTCTACCCCTAAACCTACCCCTACTCAAAATGTATGCCCAAATCAGTGGGAAATAATAGCTGATTAACAAGCAGAGTGTAGAAGCACCTAACCCTGATCATAAGCCTAGAACAGATATTTCCAGAAAAAAAATATTTCTCAATTTTGATTGGTTGACTGGAATGTTGTTCCAGGATCAACAAGGATGTTGCTCAAGGAACATCTTGTACTTGGTGAAAACGCTCACCATTGTGGTATACATTCCGATCTCCAGCAACGTATTAAAGTTATAGCCTACTTTAGAGTTTTAGAAGTACAGGAACTGAGGCCCTGCAGGGCTCTCTAAACTGCATAAGCCACTTCTGAGGCAACTTATTAGCTATATCTTATTCAAAAACGTGACTTATTAGTTGAAGTGATGTTGAATTTCTTGCATTCACATGCACGTGTCTGGTGTACGGTGAACTGTTAAGGTAGTTGGAATGCTGGGTAAATTTTTGCAATGACTCCGGGGCTCATGCGGAATGCAGCAGAGATGAAGTGCTTTGTGATGAACTGCTCGGTTCTGCGCTGCCGTAATCACACCCACGCATGACTTCCTGCATAATTGATTTTTAATCCCTTAATCGAAAGTAAATCGCATGAGGAAAACGTACTGGAGCCTTGCCGCGATACAAGTGAGTGCGAGAGATAGAGAGCAAGAAAGAGAAAGAATGGTTGAGAGGATGGATATTGTGCTATTCAAAAATAAATCAAAAAGAATACATGGGAAATTCCCTATTTTATAAATAAATAGAATTCCAGTACAAAACTGTAAAATTCACAAAAGTTGGTTATATTTGCGTTAGGTGTGATTGGTGGGCAAGTCATGGATGAGTAAAACCTGCAACGCATGCAGGATTCTCAACACCCCTCTCTTCATTCATTCTCTCTTTCTTTTTCTCCAGCTCGCATGTGTTTGCATATAATTAGGCGAGATTAGAGGCACATGAATTTAATAAATCAAAGAGACTGCGAAATGTTAATCAGGTTGATTTTGTTGAAACTGCCGCATTAAATATCTGGCCACCCAAGGAAAGTCTGCTCTCCTAAAAATCATCCCCAATTAGTCCTGGAGGCTGTAGATGGGATTAGATCTGGGTAAATATTGGCAGAAAATGACTCTCCGTACGGGAGTAATGAAGTCATGTGGCATGTAAACCCTCGGCTGTTCTGCCGGGATAGACTACAGAATTCCTTCTTTTATCCGTAGTGAAAGCTTGCCTAGGTTTCTGATTCGGTAGCGGGAGACTCGGGCTTCTGTTGTGTTTACTTCTGCGGTGAGAAACACTTTTGGGGGATCTTGTGAAGCAGCGCTAAAGGGCACGTTGAATGCGATTAAGTCAACAGAACTTTGCATTGATGCAGACACGATCCATGCAGCATACGGCTCTTATAAAAAACCCGGCTGACATTTGTGGCGAGTGTGTCTTTTGTTGCGTGTGCACCACAAACATCTTTCTGAAAGGTGGTGGGATTGTTTTCCGTTGTGTTGTGAAAGAGCTCTTCAATACACAAGCCTCTCAATGGAGGCTTTTATCTTTCCCCCCATCGGCACAGACAACACAGCTGATTTTTTCCAGACAGGCAGCAACTTTACCATGGAAATGAGCCATTATTGATTTTAATATAATGACCTCACGGGACATTTCATTAGCATCTCTGTCGTTCTCCCTCTGTTGGGCTCAAACAGCTTCGATGAGCACTAACAGCTGAAACTCAAGGACGATTCTTTTTTTTTCAGTGTGGGCCACGGGTTTTATTGCATCCACTGAAAATGGATATTTAACAAATCGTTGAACACAATTTTATGTGGCCGTAGGCTGTGGCAAAGAAGAGCAGCGAAATTCATAAGACTCACAGCTACACGTGGGTGGGAAATATATTTTATGGAAGGAAGAAAAATCACAGACTGCACTTTCTTCTTTGCAGGTAAAAAGCAAAAAAAAAAAAATATTTTATTAGTTTGGTGTCTTTTTTTAATAACATTTGCCACTTTTTCCTCACAGGGGTTGTAGGATAGGGAGAGGGCAGGAAATGATTGGGGGAAGAGGAGGAAATGGGAACTAGAACTCCAGCAGGTTAGTTAATTTCAATAGATTTTAGCCGCACAGTCTTTCAGATTAAAGTTCAAACATGGAAAGGCCAGTTGCCGAGGCAATCTTTCATTTCATAAGAATTTGAGAAGAGAAAGAAAGTAATGGTCAGCTGGAGGACAGGTGCTGTGAGGTGATTCACTCATTGCACGGATGAATTAAATTAAACTATTATATTTCGCTTTGGGTTTGTAATGAAAGCTGAAGGATAGGTCAACCTTATGCATTGTGAATCATCTCTGCTGAAAGACTAAACACTATGTTCTTGGTTTATACTTGGATTCTTAACCAGGTTAACCTACTTCACCACCAGATTTGCTGATGACTGTTCACCATCAAACCAGAAGAAACAAGCATGAAATTAAAGCTTTTTTTAAAGCCATGGCTATTATAAGGGGCTTTTGCAACCGGCAGTTACAGTATAGGAACTCAATTACAAAAGCTAGTCACTCACAGGGTTCTCCAAGAATTACATTTTCCCTAGGGCTATTTCCCTAAGAATTTCATGCCACATAGTTTAAGAAACTTAGTTCTGAGAACTAGAGAACCATGGATGTATTCACACTGGCAGCAGGAACTCTGAAGCGGCCTACAACAACTTTATGCAAAAATTGGGTGAATGGCAATTTCATGATAATGGAGATGTTATGTAAACATGCATGGAAATCTGACTAAATCTCCTATGACAACTTGCAATGTATGACTTCACCAAAACAATGATTAAATGACTTTATCTAATTTAAAGGGTTAGTTCACCTAAACATTAATTAATGTCATTAATAACTCACCCTCATGTCATTCCAAACCCAGAAGAAAAATATCTTAATTTGTGTTCCGAAGGTGAATGAAGGTCTTATGGGTTTGAAACGGCATGAGGGTGAGTAATTACTGACAACATTTTCATGTTTGTGTGAACTAACTCTTTAAGTGTTTATTGTCCTGTTGCAATATCAATATAGTAGGCTATTTACTTATTTAATACTGTAAAGTTCCTTTGAAACAATCTATTGTTAAAAGTGCTATAAATAAAGTCTCTATACTTGACTTGATTTAAAATCCTTAGTTCCCAGTGACCCAGAGTACTTTTGCCAATAGTTATGATATATGGAAACATCCCTCTGAAAATCCTCTAGTTAACAAATAACTAAACCATTAAAAATAAAATAAAAATTCTAAATTACAATGAAAACTAAAAATTGAATAATTATAAGAAATTGACAGTATTAAAAAATAGCACTGATCATGACACTATGATATGTATAAACCATATTTTATTTTATTTTTGTTATATAGATCTCCTGCAACACAAATCAGCCATTTTTACTGTTCGTACAACTCATTAAAATCTAAAGACACTCACACACACTGTACTGCATACAGAGTTCAACACTGAAGACAAAAATTAGTGCATGTGAGAATGACTGTCAGAGTTTGTGTATGTGTGTGTGTGTGTGTGTGTGTGAGAGAGTCTCATCTTTAGACGGGGTGAGAGAAGGTGAAGCACTTGAGTTCTCCACCAAGGCCAAAGCTGCCAGGCTACACGTCACTCTCTCTGTCTGAGGAAGATAAATGGGCCTAGCTTCAAAACACAGAGAGAAAGAGAGGAAGAGGGAGAGAGCTGAGCCGAAAAGAAGAGGAAGGAGAAGAAAAGAGGGACAGGAAGAGAAAGAAAGCAAGAGAGATAAAAACGAGACACACCTTCCAGGTGCCAGTGCTTGACTCTTTGACTGATGAGAGGGAGAGGTGGCTAATTGCCTGGCAGAGGAGAGAATGAAAATGGATTTATTCTAATAAGTAGCCTAGGAAACAGAGACCCACGCAAAAGGGTTCGCAAGAAAGGCCTGTCTGCTACTCGTATCTCTTCAAAGAGACTGAGTGTCTGTGTGTGTCTGCTTGTGAGTTAGTGACCTTGTTTAGTATTGAAGGACAATCCTGGTTAGAAGGCCTTGATTCTTGTCAAATAAAGAAGACTGACACTTTTTTGTTATGTTTCTGTCTGTGTGCGTACAAGCATTATAAAGTATCTGCCTATTAAGGTTAACCTTGATAGTGACTCCACAGTATTTTATGTTGATAATTGAAGAGAAAATATTCTACATGCATATGATATTTTTTGGTAACAATGATGTATAGTGTATAGTTTTTGCTCTTTATTTTCATTTCAATTTAGTGTTTTCACATTTTCAATTTAGTCACTGACATCACCTCACCTCCCTTGGACTCATATTCCATCATGGACTCAATTTCCCAGCATGCACTGCACAACCACACCTGTTCACATTTAGCAATCATCACCATCAGCTGTTGTTCATCGCCACACCTACTCACACTCACTATTTAACTCTCACATTCACACTCAGACAATTGCGAAGTATTGACTAGCTCAGGCTGACTACCAAGCGTTTTATATATATATATATATATATATATATATATATTTTTTTTTTTTTTCTTTTTTGGGTGTTTGTTTGTTGCCTACCCTTTTACCTTGTACTTTTGACCACGTCTCTGCATTACCCTCTTCTGTACATGTTTGCATGCTGTTTTGACCCTGCCTGTTTTCTGAAATAAAGAGTTTTTGCATATGGATCCAAACACTTCCGCCACAGCCGTGACACATATCTAATTTATTTCTATTATTTTGTCAGTTTATTTAGAAGTAGCATTTGCTGCCCTGTTCTTAATTTTAAATTATTTACATTTTATAAAATGTTTAATTATTTTTGTAAATTCATAGTGATGTGTGTCATGTAGTTTTATTTTAATTGTATTTTATTTTGCATGTTTATTTTAGGGATATGTGTCATTTAGTTGTATTTAAAAGTCTACTTTGCTGTCTGCTCTGGTCTGTTTTTGTTGTATTTGTTTAATTTCTGTTTTGTTATTTTGCAATGTAGCTGTGTTTTCTTTTAAATCCTATTATTATTATTATTTAGCATATTCACACAACAGTAATTACTTATTTAGTTATAACTGCTCCTGCTGTTTTCTCTGGTCCATTTTTAATTTAATTTAATTTTATTAATTGTTTTGCATTTTCATTCTAGTTATGAGTGTTTTAGCAACGTGTATTTGTGTGGTCATTTCTCCTGCAGAACTGTGGTTTTGAATAAGAGATTAGGCAGACAGCGCTAAAGTGCTTGTTTTATTTGAGATGTATTTGCAGAGAGATTTCACACTCTGCAAACAGACTGAAGAAGTCATTTCAGCGAGATGCTGCAGGATATTACTGAACATAATCCTCATACAAGACAGCAGACACCAGCCGTCACAGCTTCGATCTTTACATATTACAATCATTACTTGCTAATCAATATAACTAAATAAACAAGTGAGGTTTTAATCTTTCGTTATTAATAATGTTAAAACAACAGACGGGTTGTTTTTTAACAGTTATGTTATAAAATGTATGATTTTCCTATATGCAAGATTTAAATCTTTCCAAGGAATGAGGTCTTTCACAGATGCTGACAGACCCGAGTCAGGTTAGACGCCATAATGAGTGAAATGCTGATGAAAAGGGACAGATTTATAGTCTCTACGATGGCAAGCACTGCATAAAGGACTTAAATCATGTAATTTTTGCAACTTTTACAACTGTTCTTGACTTTTTATCTTCTGAAAGTTGTTTTTCAGGCATTTCATCAACTGTACAATCGGTAAACAAAAGTACAATCTACTAACACACTGTTCCTCATCATACACCGTTTTCACCAATTTTCACCCTTATCTAACTTATAAAAGCACTATTTCTTTCTTTTATAAGTATTCAATTAGATCTAAAAATTATCCAGGATGAGTTTTGGCAGCCTGATCTCATGTTTAAACGTAGATATTATTACGTTACATTTACAAGCATAAAACATTCCTCTCTGGCAGAATACAGTGCACTTAAATAAGGTCCAAAGCAGAATATGTTGTTAATCGCTGAAAATATTATCCAGATGATCTTCCCAATCCTCTCTCAGTGAACTCGTGAAGACTTGCGCATCATTCGAATACACTTTGTCGGTACACAATCTGTTCCACCTGCATGATCCGTCCACACATGCGCATAATGATGTAGTAGAAAATGCACATGCGCAAATGGTAATTCTGTTTTCCGACTATTTACAACACTGCACGATCTGTTCCACGCTTGCACATGTAACCCATGTTAAAATATGACATAAATAAAGATAAATAGCTGCATAAATAAACGTAAAAATCAAGTGATATATTTAATGTAAGTTAATTCATCAGAGTTAAAAATGTTAATAATGATAATACAAAAATTTTAAGTTAAAAGTATGTTGCTAGAAAATTCATGACACTGCCCCTTTAAGGGATTAGTGACGCTAGACGCAGTACTTCAGTGACGCTGCAGAAGAGGCCTAAAGGAGAGATCGGAGAGAACGTGTGTTTATGAAAACTGTGAATGTTATAAAGTGAATGTATGCTTTGCAAATGAAAGACGTGTGCGGTAGTGTGGAACGGAGCTGTGAATTCAAAAGACCACTCCGCCGCCATTTTAGAGGTGAAAAAGCACTGTAGCAGTAATGTTACAACTCAGAGACTGTGAGACATTTATTTGTGTAATATGAAGAGAAAAAAATTGATTTATTGTGCTTATGTTTTTTGTTTGGTTTGAAGCTTGGTCGGAGCGAGGATTGGCCTGCAGTGTGCGGACGTGCACATGCACAGACGGGATTCAAGATAGCGAGCCAGACCCAGACTTTTAACTCATCCTTTCCATCGCATCGGTGAGGAAATCTCCTGTATACGGTAACTCGCTGCCAGAGTGTTGCTACACACACCTTTGCTTATTATGCTCCTTATTGTCTTCTGTAAACACCATTAAAGGGAATATTTTCCTCATTTAGATTATATAGATAGACAAAGCCTATATAGACCCATACTAATACAAAATGACTCGATTTAAAGTTAACTAATATTAGCGACTTTTAATAAAAAAGATAATAAAAAAAAATCAATGAATCGCAAAGGGGAGTATGCAGGGCTGGACTGGGAGTAAAAATCGGCCCTGGCATTTTATGGTCCAGCCGGCCCACCACCACATATAGGCCTACC
>JAUCMS010026465.1:0-17657 GCA_032357445.1 Enteromius radiatus
AATAAAAAAAAAAAAAAAATATATATATATATATACATATATATATATACACTATTATGTCTATATATAATTACAATTTTATACATATTTAATATAATTTAGTCCTGTGATGCAAACCTGAACCTTCATTTTACTTGACCTGAAGCATCATTACTTCTGTTTCACAATCCTTTTGAAATCATTCTAATATGCTAATTCATTGTCAGAGTTGTAAACAGTTGTGCTGCTTTTTGTTTGTAATCTGATTTTTTTTTTTTTCATTATTCTTTGATTAAAAATGTATCAAGAACAGGACTTACAGGATTCAAAATATTATATATATATATATATATATATATATTTTTTTTTTTTTTACAATATTCATATTTTGAATAAATGTATATTTAAACTTCAAAACATAAAAAAATAAAAGAAAAAAAGAATAGAACCCACTTGCCTGAATGTCATGGACTGAAACGTTGTTTGTTAATAATTATTTTGTTAAATTTTTCAAATAAGGACAGTGTGTAGGATTCATTCAGTTTTGGACAAAAAATGGGCTTTTTATTTTTTATGTAATGTTATTTTTTTGTTGTTTTTGTTTTTTTGCAAAGGATTATTGTTGATTGAATAAATATCTATTAAAATTGTTTAGTTATTTTAAACTGTAATAATATTTCACAATATTACAGTATTATTATATACACTGCATGTGTGTGCAGACATCCTTTTAGTAGCAAGCAATTTTATCATTCATATATATATATATATATATATATATATTATTTCAGAAAATTACACCTTTTACTGCATTTTTAAAACTTTTAAAATTTTTAAACTTTTAAATGGTACAGTAGTGTACTGTATACACTTACATTCATGACTGTGTTAGAATTCCCTATATCTTGCATCAACTACTAAATGTCAGAATTAAAAATACATATAAAGCCAAAATTACTAAAGAGCTTGATTCAGGTCCAGTTCACACACATATAAATAGTGGTCCCTCGCCATGTGCTAATCTAACTTAGCTCGATTTTCATAACCATCAGATGGCTGCTAGAGCAAAACTATACTTCTCGCCATCTGGGCTGACCTGCTTTCCTGCAGAGATCTGCATCGCCCCAAGTTCCCAGGCCTCTGACCTGACCCCTGATCTTTGCCCTGTGACCCCAAGCGCAGCCATTAGCATCAGAGACAGGGGGTGTAACTGGACACTCACTATTACACAGCGGCTGATTAGAGCAGGACTCTGAGAGCACAGGTATCATGACCTTTCACCCGATAATGAAATTAGCGCTTAGCAGCTTATATTCAGGGTCAGCGAAAAAGGTCAAGCTTGAAGAAGAGAAGCCCTTATTACCAGTCAAGGGTGCCGAGGTCTTGAGGAAATAAGGAGAGATAAGGACAATCTACACACTGCTAATGAGGAACAGACTAGTGGCTCGGACACTAAAAGTCCTTCTGAATAGAAGCACATTTACAGCCGTTTCATTACCATTGTGTGGCAGAAGCACCATAACAAGAAGTTCTTGGGCGAGTTAGTCTTGCTTGAATCTTGGTAGGAACTCTACCATCCAAAATTGAGCATGCATGTAAACACAAAATTATTGACAGGTAGAAAGTGTTTCTGATTGGTTAACTGCGAGGTGCCCCACCCACCTGACTCTTTGCTTGCTGTTTAGGTGTGATTCTTCACAGTGTTAATGTTGTAATGATCACAATGTATGGCATATGCAACACTGTTCAAGAGATCTGCAATAATCAAACATGCTTTGAGCTCTCTCGCTCTGAAATCAATGGAAAGATTCATTCAATCTAGTGAGTCAGTTCAGTTCATTCTATATGACTCCCTCTCTCAAATGTGGTGTTGGAAAGTTTGATTCATTCTAGCAAATTAAGAAAAAAGAAAGAAAGAAGTGTATGCTGTATTGAATGCACACATGTAGTATATTTCAAATTATATTTTAAAATTAATGTACTCACAAATAATTTAAAATTATTAATATCATTATAAAATGAGAGGACACTTAAATATGGGAGCTTGTTTTCCACCATGGAATTACAAAAATGAAAAAAAAAAAAAAAAAAAGATAATTATGTTTATTTATTTATTTATAATTACAGATTCCTTTTTTTTGTCCGAGTTTCCTTTTTTGCCACAAAAAAAAAAAAAAAAAAAAAAAGTTATATAATAATGTATGTGAGAAAAATGTAGGATAAATAGCTGCAATTATTATTGTTATTATTTCTTTTATTTTTAGTCTGGAAACCAAATCGACCATACTTGTACTTTGTCCAAAAACAAGGCATTAAATTCACAGATAATTTAAAATGTATAAAGAAAATATATTCTACAACATGACATTTTATCCTCTTATTATTATTTTATTATTTTATCCTATTTTATTAAGTCAAATTAAAATGAAAATACATCACTTTTAAAGAAAGCAAAAGTCAGTCAGTCAGAGATTAAAAAATAAAATAGATTGGTCTCAGTGTTGGAAAGCACTACATTAGTTCATCTTGAAGTTTCCTTTGGTTGTGACCTTAACAGCTGCTTGGCAGAAGTGCTGCGGTCT
The DNA here is from genome assembly GCA_032357445.1 of Enteromius radiatus. Classification (NCBI taxonomy): domain Eukaryota; kingdom Metazoa; phylum Chordata; class Actinopteri; order Cypriniformes; family Cyprinidae; genus Enteromius; species Enteromius radiatus. Next base: position 2,562 of record JAUCMS010026465.1, read on the forward strand.
CAGTTCGTGCCGATAGTCTTGAGGAAAGGCAAGAGCTGGAGTATTGGATGGCTTTCATCTTTCATACTGTGATTGTTATTTCATAAGCTCGTCTCTCAACACTGCACTTTTGAGTCAACAAGGATGTATGCGTGACGCTGAGGCCTCTTGCAGTACTGGGTCATGAGTCAGTGTTATGACACCCAGGACTCCTCTAGAAGCTCTTGTAGACATGCCTGTTCCATAACCCTGCTCCCGGGGGCCCTGACTAACATCCTGCAGAGATAAACAACTGCCACCCTGAGCCAGGCGTCAGTCCTGAGAGCATGCTCAGTCTAGCGCTTTACACTGCTGATTCAGCAGCTCAGCTATGTAGATAAGAGCCGCCTAATCTCTGAGTGCCTGTGTTTGACAACATGTCACTCAGAGGAGTTTGTGGTGTTGTGACTGCAAAGCAGTTTAACACGCAGGAGTCTGCGTTACTGACGGCTACACTTTTAGGTAAGTATGTGGATATGCATCAGACCGAATGAATGTGTTTTCCAGATGTTTCAGAGCTTTAGAGAATAAAAAATCTTTAATTACTCTTGTTTCAATTTCAAAGAACTGGCATAATTGTTTGAGTGAAAAATTATGACAAGGAATATTCCTGCATTAAAATAAACACATTAAATCTCTTTTTAGACTTGTTCAGACAGGGACAGGTTTTCCCTAAGGAGCTCGGGTAAAAGGTTGGTTTTTAGGTCAATTTTCCATCCACAACCATAAAATAAGAGCATATTACTTAGAAAACAATATGAATATCATACAGTATTTTCACACCATTTCTCATTTATTTACAACATTGTCAGATACTGCAACTAAAGCTACATTTCTGCACCTTTTTGACCAACTTTCTGGGTAAAACGGGACAAAAACAGTTGGTGTTTTGAATTACTGCCAGCTGGCATCCCATGCGGCATAACAAGAAAATTAAATCAATAAGGAGAGCCAGATTCAAGAGAAGAAGGAGTGAAGAACTTTCAAAATGAACACTGTAATAGAAGTATCTATTCTCACCTTAATTAATGTATTTCCTTAAAAGATACATTATGGTCGGGCAGTGGAACAGGTGGCAGTGTGCTGGTATGAACATCCTGAGGGCTGAAGTGTTTGTAGGGTCCGAGGTTCGGGTTCAGTTTGTGTCCCATTTCAGTCCCATTCCTGCTCTCGCTCTTTCTCTCTCTCTCTCTCTGTGCTTTCATGTCATCCTGCTGTCATACATTAAACACAAAAAGCCAATAAACTATTATATAAAAAACAATCAGTGTTAAAAATCACTGGGTTCATCTATGCAGAAGGACAGTGCCTTCCTATGCAAGCCACTTGCAATGTAAGTTTCAGTCACAGATGGCGATAGAGAGCATAAAATCCATATTGCATCTTTTGAAAGGCCCATATATAAATGTCCTTTTAAAGGGACAGTTCACCTAAAAAAATTGTGTGATTAATTACTCACCTAACCCCAGCTCCTATGTCAGAGGCACCACATGCATGCATTGTGATACTCTCCTGAATTAGCACCCAAGTCTAATACAGAAAAAGAGTAGTTGTTGATTAAAATCATTAACTTAGTTTTCTTTACACTCAATATATTCTTCTTTTCATTAATTTTAGCTTCATAGAATTAAGGTTGAACCACTGATGTCAAATTACATTTCAATATTTTATTTATGTCCGTATACCTTTCTTAAACATGTCCGGTGTCACGTCATCACAAGAGCCGGCACTCAGATTAATTCAGTCTTCTTACTCACCCACGCCAGCCACTGATCCAGGACCAGTCACAATCACGCAATCGCAATCACCGGAATTCTGATCACCTGTTTCCTCTCACCCATACACCTTAAACTGCAGTCTCACCACTCAGTCAGCGGCTGAGCTCAAGGTTGTGCGGCTCCTGAGTATTCTTACCTGTACCAGTCTTCCCAGAGCCTGTGCTTCACTGAAGGATCTGCTTCTGAAGAGCTTTTAGTATCCTTTCACTTACTTCAACGTCAATTTGCACTGAACTGTATTCTCACAAAAGGATCTGCTTCACGGAAGGAGCCGCTTCACAAGAACTTTTAGTATCCTTTCACTTACCTAGACGTCAACTTGCACAGAACTGTATCCTCAATAAAGGATTTGCTTCATGGAAGGATTAACAAAGCCTTCATGGTTCTCTAAATGACTTTACCCGCCATACTCACCTTGTTGCCTTCATAGTTCATCACATGTAGTGGCTGGCATAGTAACCTGCTTACTTACCTCTGTCATGTTCCATTGGTTCCTCAAAACACTGTAAATAAATACTTGCATTGATTGTAGTTCTAGTCTTCTCTGAGTGTGACATCAGATGTGTTGTTGTGTATGAAGGGTCAGAAAACTTTCAGAGTTGTTTTCATTAAAATATCTTCATTTGTGTTCTGAAAATGAGCAAAGGTAGCCTGGGCCCGCCCATACTTCCTTTGAGGCTACATTCATTTCGCGAGCAAAGTTAGTCTGGCCAAGCTGCCATTTTAGAGCATTTCTGTTCCCCAAAAAATCAATGAAAACTAACAACAACTGTTAGCTTGTATTGCTAATACTCAAAGCATTAAAAATAATTTTTCAGGCTACACTCTTAAAAATAAATTTGCTTAAAAGGTTCTTCACAGTGATGCCATATGCAAACCATTTTTGGTTCCACAAAGAACCATTCAGTCAAAGGTTCTTTAAAGAACCATCTCTTTCTTACCTTCTTATAATCTGAAGAACCTTCTTTCACCACAAAGAATCTTTTGTGAAACCAAAAGATTATTCAGATGTTAAAGGTCCTTTTGGAACCATTTAAACAAAAAGGTTTTCATGGAGTGTAGACCAACGAATGTGCATGTCTCAAGACACTGACTGTTTCTACAGCTGCATCTTATTTTAGAGGCTGTGTCTTACAGAGTGTCTTAGAAAGAATGACAAATTATTATGCCAGATGACAAAGGCACTGAAATGACACGCAGCAAGCAACTGCAGCATCTAACGGCAGCTGCTTTCTTCAAAATCTAATAACATGGTGTGAACGCAATCAGGCCAAAATGAAGTTTGGAGTTCATTTGGGGAAATACAGCTATGCAAATCATACTTTATACAAAGACTTTAGAAGTTCACTTTGGCTGGTAAACACCTTTGACCTGCCTCTGGTCTGTGACAATTACACAACAGGTGGGTGAAAGAAATCCTCTTTAAATACTTCTTCTGTTTACTCTCCCAAGGTCAGGCACAAGTAAAAAAAAAAAAAGGAAAGAATAAGAAAGAACTTCACAAAATACAGTACGTGTTCACTCTTTTGTGAGGTGGTTAATTTGTATGAATTTGCATGACCTCCATTTTACAAATTCATAGGAGTTGTGCAAAATTTTACATACTTTACGTGTTGCCAATTTGTACGTAATTACCTACACCTAACCCCGCCCCTAAACCGTACGAACTGGTCGTGAGACAGTGTTGTTTTCTTGCATTAATGTTCATATTATCATCTTCCATACACAGACACACAAAAAATGTCTGGTTTGTAAATGACATGTGGGAGTAAAAGATTACTTTCCCTTTAAAATGTATGCATGTTCTAATTATATAATTATTCACATGTATAGCACATGACCTGCCATAACGTCAACATTCAGATGCCAGACATTGCCATCTTTGTAATTACAGAGATTCCAACCGCATCAGAATCAGTAAATGACATCACAGACATCCATGTTAATAATGGTTTAGAGAACTAATCCCATCTGAATGGAGCTTTTGTCCCGCACACACACAGAGGAACATTTGAGCAGATGATAATAAATAACACAGATAATATTGGTACATAATGAAAGCCTTGGCCAGTCATAGTTTAATCTCTGCCCCGCAGGGTTTTATGGGAAAACATTGCTGGACTCATTGCAGGTGGGGACAGTAAAATCCAGAAGCGCTCTAATTTTAGCATTTATCTTTAATTGTGCAGCACATGACATATGACCTCATAAATGACTCGCAGGCATGTGGAGAGTCAACAAAACCAGGAACTTATTGAAAGAAAAAATGGAACGAGTGCTTTATGACGACGTACGAAAACAGCAGACACTTAAAAAAACAAAACGAAGCACACACAGACTTTTATTCTCCACATGTCCTGTTTACATAAAGAATTCAGAATGTTTTGACCTCGCTGGTATTTATAAACAGCAGATGGAAGTCCCCTTGTCCCCAAAAACCCCTCTGGAAATGAGCAGCAATAAGATGATCCGGCATGAAAGCGAGGGACAGAAAAAGAGGAGAGAGAAGGACGTTCGTGTCTATTTTTGGCTCGCATGACATGATGTGGATTGCATCAGTTCTATTAGATAAGCACAGCCGTGTGGACTGCACAGAAAAGATCTTCATCTTATCTCTTGTGGTCTTCATCTCTTTCAGGAGGTCGGCTCATTAAGCGTCCTTACGAGACATGCATGCTAATCTTCAGCACATCATCTAAAGACAAACTCGTCTGATAAAGCAATGCCATTAATTGCAGCCAGAAGAGAAAAGACGAGATGTGACGAGAAGCAGAGAGAAGAGGAAAACAGTCGATGAGAGGGAAAAAAAGCGAGGGAGAGTGATTAAAGGACTCTCACACAGTGACTGGCCTCAGGTGAACCTGGTTTGTGGTGTTCTTATCATCTTCCTGTGAGGGAGTGAGGAAAGAAAAGTCATTAGTTTGAGTTCTGTGTCTGTGCTGGTGAGGGGGGAATGAAGTCCTCCGGTCAGGTCAGACGCAGTCCATGTAACCACAGTTGCAACAGAACATTCACGTACTAGTGTGTAGTATGTATTTCAAAAGGACAGTTCATCCAGAATGAAAAGTTTGTTATTTGCTCATCCTTATGTCACTCCAAACTGCTTGACTTTTCCTGTGGAACATAAAAGTAGAAATTCTGAAGAATGTTCATGTTGCACTTTCCCATACAATGGAGCATACAGTGAGCAAAGGCCAGTTAAGTTACAATATAATACTACCTGGTCTCATGGCATAAATGTACCTTGGTGCACTTTTAGCGAGACACAAAATACGTACATATCACTGCAGTTTCCAAAAGAAATGAACACTAGAGGCAGCAAAACTGAGACATTTTTTATTACTTTTCACATACATTTACACAGTTTGATTGAATTTTCGCACAAAGAATATCATGTAATGACTTCAAAACAATATAATGTAAATATGCTGGGATATTTGAAAACTGATGCTTTTGAATGTTAGCATCACACATATCCATCTATGGGTCTTCATAGACGGTAGGTTTGTTCAGTATAGCTCACTGAGTAAGGAGATGTACTTGAGAGGCAAGGAGTTTAAATCCTGTGTAACTACAAAACAGTTCAAATCTGTGTAAAAGGAAATTGAAATGGTTGCATCAACAAGTGTGTTTTTATATCAGTTTTGCATTTGCTAACACTTTTGGGTAGGTTTAGGGTTGGATTTGGTGTAGGGCACATTTCCAACGTGATAGAGCATTAACTTATAGCAACTGTCACCAGATATTTCAATTCTAAACTGCTGCAATACGTACCTATATTAACGTAATAAAACTTTGCCAGGGTTCTCATATTAAACTGTGTTTTAGTGCCACTCAGTGTACTTTCTTTTTTGAAACTGTAAAAATGGTGTTGCACAAAAAGTGCACAGAGGTACATATTTTTATGAGACCAGGTTGACTAAATATTTGAAAAAGCATCTAAACTGTGGTAACAGTTGGAAAACAATAGTAGACTGATTAAATTAGTAAATGAATTAAATTGTGTCACTTTCTGTCACTATTAAGCATACTGTAGTTGGTATGAATAAATAAATAAATGTTTTGCTTTGTATTAGGTGTCTAAATAAATAAACACATACATAAATGTGTGCTAGTGGGATGGTAATTACAGATTTAATTACTAAATAAATTCGGGAAAATATTTTGAAATAAGTATGATGTAAGTACATGTACACAATAAGTGCATCGTATCAAATGATCATATAAAACAGAAGTACATACTGTAGTTAAAGACACTTAATATAGAGTGGGTCCAAATAAAATAAAATAAAAATGAAATTACCTTATAGATGGTAGTGCTTGTGATAAAAACAACTAGTGTTAAAGCAGGCAAACAGAGAGTACAGAACTGTACAGAAGCAACATTGACAGTTTCATGCATGCGTGATACACTTATTTATCTCAATTTTCTATTGAGACGCTGAACATCCTTCAAAGTATCTTCTTTTTACGTTCTACAGAAAAGAGTCATACAGGTTTGGAACAAAATGAAGGTCAATAAGTGACAACATTTTTAGAATTTTGGTGATCAAGATTGAATTTTGAACAGAGTAAGCCTTTAGTTATGAGGGGTACTCATTTTTGGCCTTTGCTGTATGTACTGTAAACAATAAACTGCAATGTCCCAAGTAGCTAGTGCTACACAGACAGTTAAACCACATTCCAGCCTTTAATGGAGCGTAACTTGTTGATGTATAGTGGTCGGTCCAGTCTCAAAGGAGGACTTTTAAGTGGATTTGCACATAAAACTCAAGAAAACTGATACAGGGCCACATCGTATAGACCAACAGTCCGAACACTGCTGACACAAGGCATTTCAAAGCCAACAAAAAGATGCTTTCAGGGAGTCATGTAAGCAAAGGCTTCTGACAACTCTTATGAAATATTATAACTTCAAGTAAGCCATGGTTGTGGAGGAGTACTTCAGAAATTGAGGAAAGTTTATATTATAAATAGAACAGCAAAGTCTGTTTCCAGTTTTGACTCACCTCTTTTGTGTGGTTAAATCATTAAAGCATTAGCCAAACGTGCTAATAAATCACCTCAGCAGCGCACCGTCAGGTGTTTGGCACATATTCGGCCTTGGAGGATTCAGTAACAAACCTCCAGGCTACTGTACCTTCACACACAGCATGCAAACTTTACCTGAAATAAAATAATACATTTATGGTTCGATGAAATTAACAATACTAGTACCTGCTCTAGCGATTCCCGCTAACACTGCTTGTCTTTCAGTGGGTGTCAAACTTTATCGGCTGATTTGAAAATTGACAGTGTGTAAAGACGAAAACAAGTTAGAAAAGATGTCAGTTGCCAAAGAAACTGAGACATGGCTTGTGAAATTAGCAAAATGTCACTCAGAGACTCATTAGCTTGAAGGCTAGGAGATGGAGTTAGTGACTCAAAACGCTGTATGAGAATAACAACTTGTCAAAAGGTTTTCTTTTGTGTTTATCTGAGCTTTTGGGACACCAGTGGAATCAATTGAAATGCCAGGTGAGTTCCTCCTTGGAGAAAGAAACAAAAGAAGAAGATAAAAAAGCGAATAGCCCTTTTACCTCCTAAGGATATCAATAGCCTGCGGTCCAAGTGAACAAGCACTTAAAAAGGATCAATGGAAGATGAGAGTTAAGTCAACAAGGTGGAAACAGAGACAGAAGACTCCAAAAACTTACTTACTCTCACTTATTTCTCTTTCTTGTGCACTGTTTGTTCTTTACTTTGGTTTGTGAGCCAGTGTTTGTAGTGCAGACCGAGCACAATACCCTCATGTCCTATCAAAGGCACGGTGAGCTTTTATGACCCACAAGCACTTTGACAGATTGAGTGAATCCTAAACTCCCTGGTCTCTTTTATCCTTATCAGATTAACATCTGGAGTTTTGGAGTCAGCATTTACTGTACCATCTATTACTAAGAAAGGCCAGTGTTTGGTTACTCACGTTGCATGTCTTTTTGTATGTGCTACCTTTAACAGCTGCTCACTGGGCTATTTGAACAGCATGTCTCCACTGTGAAAGGCAGGTCTGTTGGCTGAAAACAGTGAAGGGAGCACAATGCCACGGCCCAGTCATGAACTCCGGAGTATAATTTCCCTACCTAGCAGACAATTGACAGGTTTGGTGAGTCAGAGGATGTTAAAAGACACACACTCTGGGTTGGCAGCTGTTATGACACAATGCAGCCACACATGGGACAGAAACAGTTAACATCTTTCTATTCCCTGATGAAAAGACCAGCATAGCCTGTCACCAGCATATGCTGTGTTTTAGGGCCTGTGGTTGAAAATTAAAAATCTGTCATCATTTACTCGCCCTCATGATATGCCAAACCTGTATGATTTTTTGTATGACTTACTTATGTGTAACACAAGTATTTTGCAGACTATGGGCTATTAGTTGGTCTTTTCTGTGCTTTTATAAATAGAATACCGTGCTTAACTTTTCCAATGTGTACATGTACTGTACTTCAAATTTATTTGAACATAATATATAAGTAATTACTGAAAATGCCACTTAAAGGAATACTTCAAGATTATAAGAATGACAATTTTGTCTTCATTTACTCACTCTCATGTCATTACAAATTTCAGTAAGTTTCCTTTGTAGGTAGGGATGGGTATCATTAAGGTTTTAACAGTATTACTAATTTTATCGATACCACTCTTATCAGTACGTTTTGTGTTTTTAATATTAAAAATATATATAATAAATATAAATATATTATAAATATATATATATTACACAAACAAAACAAATGATTGTAAAACACATAAATAAATCTGTTTTATAAGCATAGTTTATTATTATCCATCTTTTTTTAAATGCAGTACTGTAAAGGCATTTTTAGTGTTTAAAATTTACTGTATTTAGGCTACTGCAGAAAAAAAAAAATACTCTTAATATTTATATGACTATTTTTAGTCATATAAATATTTATATGATTGCTAAAAGATTGCCAATACCAAGTGCAGGCAAATGTCTTTAATATTATCGCAATTTAGAAAAGGGTAAAATATGCTAGGTAATGATTATATATATATATATATATATATATATATATATATTTCTTTTTCTGTAGTGCTGATAGCAGAACTGAGCTTGTCAGAGCTTATCGATATTTTTGCGTTTTATAATTTAGCACTGGTACCGATTAAGTACTGAGTTTCGTTACCCATACCTATTCATATGCTAAAGACATTTTGAAGAACCAAACAGTTGTTGGCTCCCACTGATTTCCAAAGTAAGGAAAGAAATACTGTGGAAGTCAATGGGGACACCAGCATTCTTCAACATATCTTCTTTTGTGTTCAACATTAAAAAGAAACTCATACAGGTGTGGAACGACATGAAGGTGAGTAAATGTTGACAACGTACTTACTTTAAGTGTACTTAAGGAGATTACACCCTCTTGGTTGTTTCTATTTCAATTACTTTGTAATAATTTTAAATTAAAAGTTTTAAATTATGTTTTAATATTTTAGTTGCGCTTAGTAAAGCATATTTTGACTCGCATACTGAAGCACATGTCATCTGCTTAATTATAATTTTAACTATAATGTTATAAAATATTACATTTAAAAATACTAAGTTTTAAATGTACTGTATCGTAACACTTCATCATTATGAATAACAAATATATTTGAAGATGACACACGTTTCAACAGAAATGACAAAGCATATTTTAGCTTACCATAATTGCTTGTCAGTAGATTTGGCAGTGCATCTGAACCATATTTCAGTGAAATTACATATAAAGATGAACTTAACAGGGTCATAAGCACTCTAAAGTATATTATTTCCATAGTAATGCTATAGTATGATACAGTGTGCTTTTTAAGCAATTGTGTTAAATAAGCACCTCCAAGCATCCAAAATAACACTAAATGTATCATAATCATGATCCAGATTACTTGTTCGCTAAAATCAAAGTCATCTGAGATGCTGTTATAGTAAATTTCCATCTTTTTTAAGCTTTAGTGCTCTAGTCCCAATTTATTATAAAGACTGCATGGAAAAGAGTGACCAGCACATTGACCAAAATATCTCTCTTTAGACCATACAGGTTTGGAATTATATGAGGATGAGTAAATAAAGACATAATTTTTATTTTTAGGTAAACTGTCTCATTTACCACAACAACAATCTTGGTCAACCTGCTTCACCTTATTTCACTGGTGAAGAACATGGCCAAGCTTGTAAAAACAACCAGGATAAACTAGCCTGAAAATCAATTCGGGCCTTTTTGGCAAGATTAAACATTAGGTTCAAGTGAAAAAGAGAGAAGAAAAGAGAGAAAGAGGAGGCAAATGTGACCCATGCTTCAAACAATCACCATCAAATTGACTCATGTTTATCTTAAAGTCCGCCTGTCATCTATCCAAACCACAACTTGGTTTTAACCTTTCCACAAAAACACTGCACCAATGAAAAACATGTTTGTTCCTGCTTAAAGAAAGATTTTTAAAAAAGCAGAAGCACTGATATGAATCTTCACTAGACTCACCGCTCAAGTGAGTAGGCAGTGTACAGTGGTAAACACACACTTAAATAACCAACTAATGTTACCTAACAGTTGCGAGTGCATCCCTAAGGTAAGACCAGCTTTTGTTTTTCACAAAAAGCACGAGGGTGGGTCATCTCTGGTGTCAACTGTCCATTAGCAGGGTGGAGGACAGACAAAAAGAAGTACAGGTGCTTGTGTGCATGTTTCTCCAGCATGTGCTTCTGGGGTACAGCAGGGATATAAAGAGACAGAAGGACTCAGAAACCGATCCAGGCTGCAGGGAGCTGACTCACCCTCTCAAATGGCAGTGGGCTTGGTCTCTCCGATAACCGAGCCGAAGGAGCTTTGTGAGGCTGTGAGAGGAACAACACATGTCGCTCACCTGATAAGCATTGAGGAACTTTACTGCAGGACACAAACACCAGCGAAACACCTCCTCTTCGCCTGTTCAGCAACCTAACACGAGTTCGACAGGGATAGGTACTGTACTTGAAACGTCACATGGCTGGTTTGTTGATTGTTGTGCTGTTGAACCTCACACTGACATCTCAGACCTTCCAAGAATGCACCTCTCCCACTTTTCTCTCTAAAGAATTAGAGTATCTGAAAAATGTATCAGTTCTCCTTACATTGTTTCAGCAGTTTCTCTGAAAATTCTGAGCACAAAGCTATATCATTTAATATGAATCACATAGTTCAGAGGATTAAATCTTGGAAGTATTTTATGAGACGTGACTGAGTTAAACTTCAGAAACAATATCTGGGTGCTGTGTGTTTTGTCAAGAGAAATATCTGCAGCCTGTTTCATAAAACACCAAATAAGCCAGACTTATTGCAGTTAGTCCTGACTAATTTTGAACCAAATCAATTGGCTATCTGATTATAAAACTTGTTTGGTAAACTTGTTTTATGAAACAGGCCCCTAAAATACAGTATCTCAAAAGTCTAAATTCTCTCTTCATTTAGTCTCATGGCTGTGTATGAGTAACGATTGTCATATTATTATTATTTCTATATATACAACCTGGACAAACCTGGTTACATTTTGGGATAGTTAACCCCAAAAAAATAATATTCCGTCATTAATTACTCCCTTCATGTCGTCCTGAATCTATAAGACCTTCATTCATCTTCGGAACACAAATTAAGGTATTTTTAATGAAATCCGAGAGCTTTCTGACATAGCTTCGTAAAACGGTTGAACCACTGATGTCACTTTTAAATATGTCTTTACTACCTTTCTAGGCCTTGAGCTTATCAGTTGTGTTGCTGTCCATGGAGGGTCAGACAGCTCTCAGATTTCCTTTTAAAGAGAGCTAATTTGTGATATAGTTTATTGTTAGGAATCTCATGGCTGTTTATGAGAAGCAGCTAAAATATTAAAGATATCTCACTTGTCTTTTCTTTAGGTTTGTAGGTTGGCAGATCTAAAAACAGTTTGTGATACTACTGATATCTCTTCTGAAAAGCCCAAGATCACTGAAATATTTTTCTCAGGAGAAATATCCGCAAAATGACTTTAAAAGTCTTTATTTACTCTTGATTTAATCTCATTGCTCTCTAGGAGAAACAACCAAGATTAAAGTAATTCATTTGTGACTTTTCTCATTCCTACGAGAATTACACAGTGTGTTTGTCCTGTACAAATGAAGACAAACAACTACGAAGAAGAGAGCGAAAAAAAGAGTGCATGGGGACAAAGCAAGAACACCAGTGTCGCTTTTCAATGACAACAGAATATTTCCTCATGGTTTCTTGTGCTATTGTGCCTCGTGTGACTCACACTCAGCAAAAAACACTGCATTTTTACACAAAAATTAATTAGCAGGCTGTTTGAGGCAACACCTACATACCCACAATTTTAATAGACTCAGATAAGGTAATGATAAGCATGGTGAGAGCATGGACAGATAATACAGTCAATGTTACTTAAAGGCCTAGAAATGCATGCTGCAATACCTTTCTTTTAGGGTGAAAACAGAGGAGGTGTGCTTCTCTCTCCCAGGGGCGTTAGAGCCTTTCATCAGCACTGGGGCACAGGCTTCCCTTCAAGTAAAGAAATGTACTGTAGCCTTATTTTCAAGGGGGGTCCAGGGGCTTATAATCCCTTGTGAGATTTATTTTCTGCAAAAACAGCACAAAAGCAGTCTGAATTATTGTGACTTTGGGAGCATCGTTTTCCATTTCTTCAATACTGTTGTCTCTCACAATTCTGAAACTATGGGCTACGGATGATTTCACTAGTTCAGTTTCTTATCTGCATAAATGTACCCTAAATATAATTTTACAAGCCAATGCTTACTACCAAACAGATGGACACTAGACAAACGTTTACTTTCTGCACATGTTAGAATAAATGTTTCTTGAGCAGAAAATCAGCATGTTAGGAGGATTTCTGAAGGATCATGTGACACTAAAAAGTGAGTAATGATGTTTGAAAATTCAGCTTTGAATAAATTACATTTTAAAATACATTAAAATAGAAAATAGTTGTTTTAAACAGTATAAATATTTCTCGATATTACTGTTTTTACTGTACTTCTGGACAAATAAATGCAGCATTGGTGAGCATAAGAAACATCTTTCAAAAATATGACCCCAAGGGAAATCTAAAGAGAATAGAGTGTGCATACGACTGGATTTGTTCACTGCTGCAGAAATGTTCACCTCATGTTCACCTACATATTAAATATATGTAAGGTCAGGCTGTGCCTGTCCATTATATATTGTCTATTTACCCATTTATCCTTATCTGACTCCACTCCCACCCTGCCCTGGATAACTTCGATCCAGCTGTTGTTTTGGAAACCCTCGCCAGCTCTATGGTTTGGATAGAACGAGAGTGAGAAGGAGCGAGGGAGGGGGTGAAGCACGGAGAAAAGTAATAAAGAGGGAGTTCACTTCAGTTCAGTGTTGTTGTTCTTTTTTTCCCTTTTTTCTTGAGACACGAAGACTCTGTGAGAAAATGAGTCAGCGCTGAAGTGAATGAGTGGGATAGAGAGAGAAAACAGTGAGAGAGCCGAAAGGAGGTGGTGGAAACGAGAAAGTGGCATTTCAGAAGTGACAGATCTGCTGAAGATGATTGGCACATGCTGTTAGCGGCCGCAATGATGGCCCGCTCTCACTCGGCAGACGTGTAACTGCTCATATTAAAAGCCTTACACAGTGGAAAAACTGTTGAGGGCTGACGGTGCAAAAGTTGTCCTCGAGTGACTCTGTAAACATTTACTACCTCTCATTACCCCTGCAGGCATTACAAATTAGCAAAAGACCTGAAATATTTTAAGATTACAGAAAGGTCATGGGCTTCAAAATATCATTGTATAAATGGAGAAAACCATTCACAGGGTGTTTACATACCGATTTATGGCCTTCATTGTGTCTCAGCCTTGCAAAAGGGCCGGCCACAGGCCATTCACTGATGGTCTGATGCCAACTGCACTAAAAAACAACAATGGACATTTATTAAGAATTAGCAAGCATAAATCAGCAGTTCAAATGTGATGTTAGTTTTCAAAATCTATTTATATGCAAGCTGTTTAAATGGCACCTTTTTTTTTTTGTTAAAACTGCATGTTTTCTACCATTCACATTGGTTGTCGTAAAAATGACACAAAATGTTACCATATGGGCAGGTTGACAGTTGATGTTGGAGGCTTTGCCATTGATTATGGGATGCATAACATATATGTACAGTATATACAACAGCATAAAAAATAGGAACGTGTGGTATGTGCAATATTCGAAGGAGAACCACAGTCAAATTAACAAAATAAAAGAATATATCTGACTGTAATACATTACAAAGCTCCTTCTCTACAACAGATAGAGTAAGGAAGTAGAGATTGACCGATAATCAGTTTTTCAGATTTATCTGTAATCAGATATTATTTTTTGAAAAGAGATTGTGTAAACATGTAAACATGAAAATTATGTTGATTACTCAATCTCATGTATAGCCAAACCTTTGATCATCTTCAGAACACAAATGAAAATAGTTTTGAATACTTTCTCACCCTCTAAACATAGAAACACACATGTTCAAGGCCTAGAAAGGTAGCATGGACATTATTAAAATAGTCCAAATCACATCAGTGTTTCAACCGTAATAATATGATGCTATGAGAATATTTTTCTGTGCTTAAAAAAAAAACTACTTCAACTATTTAACAACTTCTTCTCAGGCACGTCATGATTGATGTAAGTTAAGCTTGACACTTGGCAAAGTTAACACAATGAATCACACAGGATCAAGTCTATCAAAGAAACAGACAAACTCACAGTGTCCTAACTCAATTTTACAGTACACTGATGAATTTAAAGAGACATGGATGAGTACATATTAGAAATAGAAGAGTTTAATTCAATTGTCTCTGTAGCCTATGCTCATTAGTCTTGTAAAGCTGCTATTATTTGCTATGTCTGTGAGGGATTGTGATAGCATTCAAGTAAAATACACATAGAAATTCAAGGACTCTAATTTAAATCTAAAATAATGTAGTTACATTTCTTAGTTTACTGATAATGTATATAATTATTCCAGTGAACATATTTATTATTTAGTCTAGTAAACACCTAAACCATTGCTTCTAACTGTAGTTTAAAACAAATGATTAGATTTATACTCTCCTGTTAGTAATCTAAATATAGTTTGTTTTTATTAATACAACAGTGATAAATTGAATAAAAACAGATGTAAAACATTAAGGGCCGGTTTCCCGGATAGGAATTAGATTAAGCCAGGACTAGACCTTTGCTAATTTAGGACATTTAAG
>JAUCMS010026569.1:0-17646 GCA_032357445.1 Enteromius radiatus
CACCTACATCATGGATGCCCTGGGGGTAAGCAAATAAACATCAAATTTTCATTTTTGGGTGAACTATCCCTTTAAGGAACGTGTTTGCTTGAAGTTAAAGTTAACAGATTAATGCACATGTTTTGTTAAATATAAAGTGACAGTATACATTTTGTTATGTTGCGCCTGGTAAATGTATATCCACGCAGCCTTCAGTGTTTGAATTAAAGTGATAAAGCACGGATGAATTGTGATTAAAGAGCCGGGGGACGTGCTTTATTGATACGTTAAAAGTGCAATACAGTGGAAAGATCTCAGTACACGGTGTGCGCTGACGCCTGTCAGCATTCAAGTTTAGAAATGCGTTCTGCTTCGCGGCATTTGAATTTTCAAATAAACACAGAAATATGTAAAATACCAATCCTGCTTAGTATTCACATGAACACAGTCGGTTATGTCTAAAGTTAACGTAGTTAGGAGAAAAACAGATGTGGATCAGTATATATTCGATTCGTTCTTCTTAAAGTGACAACAGCCTAAATAAACCTGCTGTGGTACCTTATTAATGTAAATCAACATCAATGATAAACAACAAATAACTGAGCTTTACTAAATAACTGTTGCAGCTTGAAAAAAAGTCTGTAATTTATGGAGTATGCTTTATATATAAATATATTAAAATTTTATGTTTTATTTGCTTATCAATGCTTTTGTTTTCCTTCAATCCAGTTAATAATAGCTATCCTTTCTTTTTTAGGAATGCGATTTTTGTGACAACTTTGCACAACAGTTTGGAGATGTTATTATATCACAAATGTAAGTACTTACAAGCACGGTTTCACAGACACTGTTTTAGTCATTTGTATTAACATGCCTTAGACAAAGACAGTCAGTGCAGGTTTCTTTTAGTTAAAACAAGTCAGACTTACACCATAGTCTAGGACTAGGCTTAAGCCTTGTCTGTGAAACTGGGGGATATACTTTAAGCATATATTTATGGTCACGGTTTTATCTGCTGTTGTTCAAGAATTAATATAGTTTTTTATGTGCATCATCATATTACAGACCTGTACCTGGATTAATATGCAACTGAGGAGATACGAAAGGTGATTACAAAGCAATACGTACATATAAGGTTAATTTCTTTAATATAATATAAAGAGCTGACATTGAAATGCATGTATAAAGGAGTTAGACAGCATGAGCAAATGTTAGTTAAAGTATATTGAGAGTGTGATCGGTTTGTTTTAATGTACTCTATTGATGGTTTTAATTGCTTGAGTTAAAACTCTTAACACTTAATTTGGGAATTTTTTTTTTTTAAATAATGAACAACTATTAGAAAATACCATGTTGATTTTCATTTATTTTCTGCATTTTGAAAAATGTTTTTTAAATGAAAATGGAATGGGTTTTTTTTTTACTATAGGTATAGCTATTTTTAGTGTTCCTCGGATCACAGATTCAATTAAGCTAACTAAACTTAAATAGCTTAAGTAAACCGGACTTAAAATATGTAAGCAATACGTTTAATATATTAGAAAATAAGACTTGAATTCACTTAATTCAATTAAGTTAAGATTACTTAATTAAATTGTGCAAACTCGTTGGCTTAATTCAATTAAGTAAGCTTAAATCACTTTTTACAGTGTAGTAGTAATAATAATATTAATAATAATAATAATAATGTAAAATAATTAAAAATGAAATAGAAAATCATTACTAAAAATATTTTATCTCACAATAATATTTGACTTTATACAGATGT
Organism: Enteromius radiatus; assembly: GCA_032357445.1. Taxonomy (NCBI): domain Eukaryota; kingdom Metazoa; phylum Chordata; class Actinopteri; order Cypriniformes; family Cyprinidae; genus Enteromius; species Enteromius radiatus. The sequence continues at coordinate 1,748 of JAUCMS010026569.1, forward strand.
AGGCATACAATTGTATTATTATTATTATTATTATAAATACACTATTTGAAATAGATTATAATCTTTCAATCTTACAGTTCTATAAAATACATAAAAATAAAAAATAAAAATAAACTGAACAATTACCAAAATAAATGAATACAAATGGTTTTTGCATAAAAGCGCTGTGAAATGTTTAACTAATGAACTGCATAGGCTACAAAAATATGTTTTTGTTTGCATAATATACACATTTTGTTGCATAATATAGTGTCTGGTGTTTATTACGTAATATGTATATATATATATATATATATATATATATACACAAATAACATGCATGTATATATTTGAGAAAATATAGATTTTATAATGTTATAAATATATTTCTATGCAATATAAAATATAAAATTAACTACACACACGTAAATATTTTGAAAATATGTTTGTTTGTTACATATGTAATAAACACAGTACACATACATATATTATGTTAACAAAGACGTAAAAATTGGATGCAATTAATCATTTCATAGTACTAATATAAATGTATATATATTCACAGTGCTCACATCGGTAGTACCAAAACCTTTAGGACAAGTTACAGGCCAGAGTTGAATGCTCTAGATAGGTTTAGACCCTAAACCAAAGTATGAGCATAACTAGTGATGTCTTAACTAGTCTTATAATCATACAAATGAGTAATCCGTAAAACCAAGGCATACAGTTCCCAACAACAATCCCACAGTCCTGTAGCCTTATCATAGTCTTCCTCAAAGAAGACCACACAGCGAGGACCCTCGACCTGGACTGTACCATGTTTACCATGTATAGGCAGAATGGAGGTTTCTAAGAGCATGTTTACACATCGCTTTTGTACAGCTTTTACGAGGAATGTGAGGAATGCCTCAGATCAGCGGTCAATTTATCCCTCTGTTCTGAAGCACAGGATGGCTGGCACACTACTGGACCTGTCTGATGGTCTGCCTCCTTCTCCTCCTCCTCTGCTCTGAAGGCTAAAGCGCCCTGTCGGCTGAGACACCGTGTGAGTTATGTAACGCGAGGCGTCTGCTGAAGACAGATGGCAGACAGCAACAGACAGCCAAGGTACGAGGTGCTTCACTTGACTGTCAGAGATGCAGCCAACTGCAGCATCACCACACAGGATGGTAAAAGGATTTCAATTCAATGGCAAGAACAATATATCAGCAAAATAAAACCAGACAAGGTGAACAGGATCCTGTCGGTTATACATTAAACTGACATTTGGCTGCAAAATGTACTTTACAAAAAGTGCTTACAAATACAAAATATATTTTCTGTTTCTAAAGGAAAAGAATATAAGTGATGCTTTGCTTTTTTCATGCAATAGATGAGAAGCTTTTACCACAATATGCTTTCATAACTTTGGTTATCGGATGTTAAAAAAAAAGGAAAACGTACTGGTGCTTATTCAGTGAGTTTAACCCTAAAACACCATGCGATGAAGTGCTAAATTCGCAATGCAGGTAACACCCAGGGGAAAAAAAAACATAATGATGCAGTACACACATTGTACCAATGGGTTTTATTTATTTGTTTGTAGTGTTGAGTGAGAGTGTTAAAAATAAGAAAGATTTACCAAATATCTTGTCATATTCTGAAAAATAAAAGTATTATAAGGGATCACTTAAATTGTGAGCTAAAGTCACATTGTGAAATATAAAATCAGAAATGTAAAATGTAAATTTAAAATATAAAAGACTTAAATTATGATAATATGACAACTGCAAAAAAATAAAAATATATATATTTTTTACAAAAACAGAAATTGGCGATACGTCAACCTAACTTTCGGTTTAAAACTACTACTAATAAATTTAATACAAAAAGAGAAAATAATATAAATTATATATATATATAGATATATATATATAGATATAGATATATATATACACACAAAAAATATAAAATATTCTATATTTACTAAGCATTTTTCTTTCACTTTTCAGCAGAGTAAATAAATAAATAAAATGAATTAAATTACATACAAAAGTACTAACGTGCTGTAAGCTTCCACACCCTAAATTAATTTTGTATTTACTATTATATTTAAGTTTATTTTTTCTTTTTTTTCTACATATAACCTGAATGTAAAATATGTAATTAAATTCAATGTCAACCAAAAAAACTCTGTTTGTGCATAGAGTACATATTTCAATTAGACACGTCCCTGGCAAATACTGTACTTTAAAATGATTTTCTGTACTAGCTTTTAAAAATTTAGTCTGCTTGAAAAACTACAAATCTTGCACGCATTTTCATTCATGTGATAGACAGAAAACTGACAGCAAGTCTTTGACCGCACAGACTTCATGCCTCCAGCCATTCAACTTCTTACACAACATGCAAAGAGGACTTAAGAGGCCACACACTTGAATCCTGAGTACATACAGTAACAAGACCATTTTCCTAGCTAATCTTACAGCAGTGGGCCCCATAAGATGACTGTATAATCCACTATGAGTTTGTGACATTTTCCCATCACCATTACCAACTCAAACACCAAAGTGAGCCACGGCCCACCATTTTAATCCCCCAGACTAATTATGGCATTTGAGAAGACAAGTGTGCACTTAGAAATGCAGTACGGTTCTCTTCTCTAGGCCACAGTGGCCAGAGAGCAGCTCTCAGTAATGGATCAGCCTTAATTACAGGTCTTATGGATGGAAGAGATCAAAGAAAAGACTCATTGCTGCAATTTTCCCATCTCTGTTGAAGTGTCTCAAATGTTCCGGAAGAAATCTGGGTTGAGTAAGTGACAAACAAATAAAGCATTGATGACTGAATGATGGGCTAATGAGAAACAGTGTCAGGAGAGTAGTGAACAACATGGAGATGACAGCAATTTTTCCCCATGATAATGCATTTTCAAATTCAAAACACGAAAATTCTGGGCAGCAACAGAATTCAAAGTAAAGAAGTAAAGCAGAAATGTTAAAAGGAGCCAAAAATGAAAATGTGATGTTTATCTGCTGACCACCAGGGCATCCAAGATGTAGGTGACTTTGTTTCTTGAGTACAGAGATTTTTAACTCAAACTGTTGCAGTCTGTCAGTCAAAAAAAAAAAAATATATATATATACACAGACAAAACCAAATTAAACCCTACCGTATGTGACGATACATTGAGGTGTAAAGACACAAAACGATCGGTCTGTGCAAAAAAACTGTGCTCTGACTGGCCAGCTATACGGTGCCCTGTGATTGGCTGAATACCTCAAGCATGTGACAGAAATGTTACGCACCTTATCATGCCATATAAGCACTGATATGTCAGATAAGCACTTCTGCAAGTATTTAGCAAACATTCAGCTTTCTTCACTCACCAATTTTTAAGACATGACTTGTAAATAAATATACATGGGGTCATAAGACATAAGCAAATATGTGCATCGCTAATCCTGAACATTATTTTTAATCCAATTAAGAAAATACTGGAACTGAAAGGTTGAATTAATTCATTTATTTTCCTATTGATTAGATTTCAGTTCTACACCATCAAAATTTCATTAAGCTCAACTGGATTGATGCAAGGCATTTACGATAAAGCTTTCCAGTCACACTAAGCCACATTTAAGTTACCACAAGCTACATTTACATGCACACAAATAATCTGTGAAGAATCTAGTTTGTAATCATTTATATGGTAATGATATATAGTGCAAAAAAACTGCACAGAAATCAGCTTTGTGCAATAGTAAGCTTAGCCTGAAAAAACCTGAACAGTTAAGTGACAGTGTTACAAAGTTGGTAAAAAAAAAAAAAAAAAAAAAAAAAAAAGCATTTTAACCACATTACTGCATTAACTATATCACCAAAATGACCAGTACCCACCTTTGGGTTCCAAACAATTTAATAAACTAAGCAAGTAGTGTTTGAGATTGGAGTGTACAAAACACAACTCCTCACTGGTTAGTGACTGAGGAATGTCAGTATTTTGGGTAAGTGGATCCAGTCTTACCATAAACATCATAGATGACATCCAGAGGGGATGACCAAGAGTACCGTTCCGCCCCCAGTTTGGACAAAGAAGATGGGAGTGTCTCAAGTTCATAAGCTCCTCGTTTCCTCCAGTACAGGAACATTGTGAAAGACGAGGTTGTAAACGCTTTCTGCAAAAATAAACTGATCTTCTAAAGGCTACTTTAAAAGGAAACAATACCTACTCGCACAATAATCAAACACTCAACATCTAACGTGGCATCTTTACATCCACCTCTGATGTGCCCTAAACGGGATATAGTCAATGTCAAACAATTCCCCATAAAGAAGGCACCTGCAGTTACCTCATCTTCCTTAACAATTAAACTTCGCTTTGATCCCGCTTCACGAGTTCCAACCCATAAAAGTGCGCAACTAGGCATGCCAAAACCGGACCCATGTTCCAAAACCGAGCAAATCCTGGCACTCATTTCACAGCAACTCAATGCAACTCTCGACAATAAATCTCAATTGAGAACGTATGACGGGTTCCTCGCTTCTTAAATTGTGGATCCTTCAGTGGGATCTTGCCGTACACCAACACAGGAACGCCTAAAAGTCCTCTAAACTTTGGAAAGAAAAAAACGAATTAAAGTCTTCCATAGTTGATTGATGTCTTGACAAGAATGTCTAGCGTTCTTCAAACAGTTGATGGTGTTTCTTCTTCAACTTTATCTCAGATCCCATTACCAGACTTACATTACAAACCAGAGCAAACCCTGGCACCCATTTCACAGCAAACTTAAGGCAACTCTTTAGAATAAATCTCAACTGAGCATGCACGATGGGTTCCTTGCTTCCTGAATTGTGGTTCCCAAGTTGGAAACACCTAGAAGTCCTTTAAACCCTGGCAAGAAAAACTAATTAAAGTCTTCCAAAGTTGCTTGATGTCCAGACAGAAATGTTTTGAACTCTTTGAGAAGTTGATGGTGCTTCTTCAACTTCATTTCAGGTCCCATTACCTGAACTACATTATAAACCCAAACAATCCCTGGCACCAGTTCCTCACTTCTTGAATTGTAGTTCCCAAGTTGGAAACACCAAAAGTTCCTCTAAACCTTGGCTTCTTTTTAAGTTTCTTAATGTTGAGACAAAAACCTCTTGCCTTATTTGAGAAGTTGATGGTGCTGCTTCAACTTCGTCTTAGATCCCAAAACCAGACCTATGTTGCAAATCCTGGCACCCACAACTCTTGATAATGTAAATAATGGATAATGTACGACGCGCTCCTTCCTTCTCGAACTGTGGATCCAAAAATGGGATCTTGTCGTATGCTAGACATGAACACTTAAAAATCCTCTACACCTTGGCAAGAACAAACCAAACCAAACGCTTCAATAGTTGTTTGACATCTTGATGAGAGTTTCTCGCATTCTTTGAGAAGTTGACGGTGCTTCTTCTTCAGCTTCATCTTAGAATTTCTTTGCTTTCCAAAAACAATTAGTATTTCCAAGTCTGCAAGGAATAAGCACATCGGTGTCAAAGTCTATGCAAGCAAGTTGGGCAAAGAAGTCTGGCTGTCAGAGCGTGTTCAACCCACACTTCCAGACAAATGTTGTATTCATACTGGGCTGACGTGCATGCTGGGATTGACAGACTAGGCCAATACCTTCCAGTCTTTGGGAAACAAAGATCCTTTGCAAACCCCTCCTACACAGAGAGTGAACTCGGTCTATGATTTGCACAAACAATAAAAGCCAGACATTTCTGCATTGATTAGAGTCGTAGTCCTCCTTTTTCGGAGAGATTTATGCGTTACGAATGCCGTGTGACTACAACAGTGTCAGCTGTTTCCTTGGATGGAGACTGGCCAGCAGTTGCTCCTGATAAGATATCCGCTCTGCGGGTATGCATGTCAAAATGACAATTTCAAATGTGGCAGTTCCCCAGTGTCTTACAGTTGCAGTAAGGCTGCTTTAGTTATCCTGCAGAGAAGAATTATTATGAGAACGTACCGTGCAAGAGTCGGAGGGGAGGGACGATGTTGCACAGCCATTCAGATGTCCAATTTTGGGATAAGAAATTAGAGGGTACGGCTGGGGCAGACTTACTCTTGGAGTCTGGCTTTGCAGACATATGGTAGTAATCCAGAACCTGGCTTTGAACTTGCAGCTTTTTTAAATGAACGGGCCGCTCGGGCAGCTGCAGAATGAGACTCAACAGAGAAGCAGATTTCAGACAATGAATCTAAGGTTTTTTCTTTGCAACTTTAGCGTCTTTTTAAACGCAAACAGTGGGCTTGAATATTCTGCATTAGCATAAAAAGTGCGCTTACGTAACTGAGTTTGAGTGCAGACGTGTGACTGAGAGGCAGAATGAGTGTGTGCTACTGGATGAAATGAAGGAGTGAGTTTTCCCAAGCCTTGGTGGTGTTGACCAGTGGAGAGCAGTTTGACTCTCGGGTTGCCAAAGAAGTGGAAAATATATTTAACCTATTTTTAGATGGAACAGCCATGGATGGTTTCAAAACATGTTTATGTTTCCATCCATAATGATTAATGCAAATAACTGTGAAATATTTCTTGGACAAAGAACATCATTTTGTTAATGGAGCATTTTTCACAATGCATGTTCACTATGCATAAGCAATAATAACAAAATGTCAGAGAAAATATTACTACAAAACAATAGAAATCAATATTGGAGAAGCCACTTTGACTTCTTTACTAAAATATATATTTTTAAATTAATATCACAAAAAAAAAAACAATGTTGACAATAATCTGCAAAAATGTGTCTGTCTGTAACACTAAACACAAAATACAGCCCATCTAGACCACCATTATTTTTTACCTCTAACTAGGTGGATGACTTTGAAAATGACTGATACTGAAAATAACTGAGAATAATTGATTTCACTCAAATCCTGTTTTTCAAAATACCTAAATTGTTACTGCAACAGCAGGGGTATTTAGGACATAATGAAAGGCTAGACCGTCTTGCTCTATACAAAAGCAGATATTACAGAGCTCTTCCTTGGCAGAGACGTGGTTATTAACACGAGGCTGAGATCCGCCTAAATGGACTTAAGCTGGGTGGGGGAAGCTCTTCAGCAGTAGTCGACATGGGACAAAGTGATGACATGAACTCACTGAAAGGCTCTTTTAATCTATTCTAATCATGACACGGAAAGAGGGGTGACAGAAGCGTCTCATTCCTCTAATGAGCAGAGCTTGATCAGCTAGTCCATTAGCGAGGCCAAGAAACAGAAGTTACTTTAGATCTAGTCAATGGAGAGGTAACATTAAAAAAAATATATATATATATATATCTTTTTAAAGAAATTTGCTTTGTATACAGCACAGTACAAGTTAAGAAACTAAAAGGTGTGAAACAAGTTAACCAAGCTGATAAAATGCTTGCCGGCTATAAAAAAAAAGCCTGCTGGAAAGTTATTTAACTGGTTTTCTAGACTTAGCAAGTTTGCACTGGTCTTTCAGCCAAACCAAGCTGGTGTTTAGCTGAAAAACACACTAAACCACTGAAACTCAACTGAAACACTAGTCAGCCTGGTATATCCACGAAGATTAGCTTAGGTTGGTTGTGTTTTTGTTGATGTTAGCTTGTTTTAAGATGTATCCTAAGTAGCGAGCCAACTAACAAAATACTATTTGCTAATGTGATTAAAGTTAAAAATTAAAGACCAGACAATTTTGAATGAACATTCTATTAACGTCAGCGAAAGAATGTTGTTCCAAAAAATCTGAGGGAAAAAAACTCTCTCATTTGGGAAAACTCAGTGTTATTACAATAAGCAAAAAATATTTAAAATTCTTGCATTTTATCATTTTGCAGTTGCACCACCAAGACACTTTTTGGTCAAATAAGTGACTGTTTGCATTTATCTAAAATATTAGTCTAAAAATATCCTCCTTATAAATTATAAAACTATTTTTTTTTTTACTATTTAAGCCAAATCTTCCACAGAGAAGCATCTACAGTGAACACTTTCATTACTCCTCACAACTGGGACCTGAAATGTTTCCCTCAGGCTTCAACAGCGGCGCTCCATCAGTAAAACAAACCAAACTACTCCAACTGCAAGTTCACGGCTAAATTACTGCTAATCTCTTTCATTCAACGTGTCTAAAAGCTGTACAACCGCTTAAACCAAGGGCAGGACCTGGAGGAAGAACAATATGCTAATAGCACTGTCTTAAGCCTTTCTTCTGTATGATAAAAGCAAGCTGAAAGCGTGATAGAGTGAGGGATGATGGGAAAGCCGTAAGGCTAGGAGAGCTGTTGAACGGTGGAGGGAATGGCTGACAGCTGCGAGAGCCTGTTCATGAGCATTACATCATCCAGGACTTGAAAAGCTGATAGCAATATCCCTGTGGTTTGTTTTTGTGTGTATGTGGGGGTTGCATTTGGGTTCTGGAGTCAGACTTACAAAGGGTCTCTCAAGTAAAGGCCATAATCAATTACATCATTGAGAGTTACCTACAATATTTCATTATTTGTTTACTTTTGATAAAAATATTAAAATGCAAGGTGTCTTCTGACTAAAAACTAAGCACTTGTAAATTAATTGGTCAATTTATTGACAAGAAAACAATGCCAATGTACTTTAATTAGATTAATTTAGCAAAAACCTCTTGGAATTTGCTTTTTTTAGAAAACCTGATTATCACTGGACAAGCCAAATTTAGCTAAGCAAACACAAACTGGTAAATAAATACCCTTGACACTTCACATAATAAGATTAGCCTTTAAGCAGAAGGACTTGCCGGTGTTTAAGGCAAAGAGCTAGCGGATGCAAAAGTAACCAACTAAAAACCAGTGATGCAATGACATTTTTCAGCAAGCACATGAAGCTAAGAGCTTTAAAGGTCAGTCAGTCGACATAATGCACACAAAATGAGGGGGAAAACACACACTATGTAGAACTGTTAAGATAAAGTGACTAATCAAAATTGAGGGAGCCAGAAGCTCCTCTCAGACAGCCTTAAATACCAGATGCTCTGAGACTAAACCCATGTATTTCAGGGAGGCTTGAGTGGTCTAGTGCACTAAGGGTAACTTGCAGCCCCCGCTGAGCTAAGAAGCCTCTGGCGTACACCGCACGTTAGTTTGCGGTTTCTATAAATAACCATTCAGGCTGGAAGGCTAATCTTATCGTGATTGCGGAGGTCAATATAATCGAGCAGGAAAATGTTTGGCAACAGCAAGAAGTCTCTGTGCATGTCGCACTGAAACATCCAAAATTGGTTTTGAATCTAAATTAATGTTTGTTTACTTTATTGAACTTTTCCATATGCATGCTTGCATTTATTTATGCACAGAATATACTAAATATTTCAACAAAAGCCAATAAGCAACCATGAACCTTTGAATCAGAAATGCAAAATGCATGTAAAAATATTGTAATTTATGAGTTTAATACAAAACATGCCACTTCTGGTTTCATTCTCAATTAATTAAAATCCCCAACATGCAAATGATTTCAAATGAATTGTAATGAACTGAACTGAGAGTTAAAATAATGAGCGGAGAGATTTGCTCTAACTAATTCTATGACTCTACTGGACAAATACATGATATTATAAATGTTTTTTATTAAATGTCTGTTAAACATTTCCACAGGTCAAAACTATAATTATAATAGTGCTTATGTGCTCCAAATGCCTGTATATAAAGTCCTTATTTTAATGCCAAACCACAACTATTGATTTGTTAGGATTTTTTCAAACAATGTTATGTAATTTGCCAACACATTAGTTTAGACATTCATCTTTTCTGCATTATTTATATTTAAATGATCAATTATTAACATTTTGTAAGAGTTAGAGGAGAAAGCAAACTTACTGAGACGTAGTCGGATGCCAAGCCAGTTTCTTGGAGGCGATTTATGAAGAACTGGATGCATGATCCACTTGTTGGGTACCATGCTGTCTGCTTTACTCTGCGTCTTCTGTGTTGAGGAAGAAATCCACACTATAACAGCTGGCAGAGGGGTCACCAGCGGTCAGATACGACTCCTGGAGTGATGATTGGAGAATGAACACTACTTTTACTGCCAGAGACGATCTCAGGTGGGACACAACCCCCAAATTTGAGTTCAAATTGTATCTCTTTCAACAAACGTATTAAATTTGATTTAATTTTTCAGTCTCCAAGTACGTCTGATGTTTTTCTTTAAAATTAGCATTTCTTTCTATGCAAGTACTAGTACTTCTAAATGACTTGAGGCTGGTATTTAGCACATTTGAAGGGAAAGTACTTGATGAACATATCCTATGTGTGAAGGGTATTCACTTAGCATCATTATCTCATTTTTGACCAAAATGGTTTTTAGAGACTTTTGCATCTGAACTTTTACAGAAGTTTAGGCTTACAATCATATGTTTGGTGCTTGCACATCTATCATTAAATATGATTTTAGGCATGACTCATGGGTAAGGGTAGGTTTAGGTGTAGAGGTATGGTCAAGACTATATTTTTGCATTAAAATGTAAATGCTTTTTTTGAAAACAATGATTAAGTTGTCAATCGCACATATTTAAAACGCGTAATTAAAGTATTTAGTTTAGAACTTGTCATTTTAGAGTCTAACATTGGTTTAAAATTGTATAAACAGTGCAAAAATGTATGAAACCAGCATAAATCACATTTCTACAAACTTGCCGCGTGTTTACAACTAGATTCTATAAAGTCATCTTTCTTTTTTACTTCATCATATCCTTATGTCACTGATCCACATTTCATTTGCAATGCATGCACATATTAAATGCAGACCCCTTCGCACATTTCAAACAGGCCTGAATTGGCTACATCTCCTTTGATCTCACGGTATTGTGTTGCATTGTAATTTCAATAGCTCGGTAAGCGTGCACGCTGTTTGAATCTCAGCGATTAATGCACTGACTACAAACTGACCAATGCAACAGTTATATCCAGTGATCGCATTCGATTCTGTTGTCTATTAATGCATATCGTCACTCAGTCTAACCTGTTGCATTGTAATGTTAAAGCTTCATCATCGACCCGCGGCGCCGAAATAGCTCGTCCATTCAGCAGCAGCAGGACTTTAAATTCACTCCAATCTCGCGTTCATCCCCTCAGAAAGGTGTTGCATTTACTCCACCGCCGCTGTCTTCTGTAAATCCATGCTTGATGAGACAGGACTGGCGATTACCAGCGTGAAAGTTTCTCGCTTGCTTTGTCTGGGCTGTTCCCTCTGCTCTGTTTCACCCATGGAAAGCCTTTTCCATTCATTCAAATCACCTTTAGCCAAGAGCTCTCACTGCACTACATGTGTTCAACCGCCAGAGGCACAGGAGCGCGTGTAGAATTCATTTTACCACACTTTACACACCTTTTAGTTTCTTAATTGAATATGTTAAGCCTATTTTATACATATATGTGTTTTAATATAACATAAATTATGTGACTATGTGAAAGTTCACACTCTAAAATTGCTTTCATAACATTGCATTTACCCGTAGGGCTAGTAGTAGTTAATCTAGGCTTGGCTTGTGAATTTAGGACTCCACCTGCTGGTCATCATGTCCATCTGCAAACAGCTCAAGCTCCAAAAGTGCACGTAGGTACTTTTGGGTGATATTAGACTGCACCTCTGAAACAATATTGAAGCTGGGAGGAAGAGAGACTGGTGAATTGTGTTTAATTTTCAGTGTGTAGGGGGCTACTATTGTGATGCTAACAACTGGAGTGATACAATCATTGTAAAGAATGTACTAGTCTGATATTCTCAACTATTCCCTAATGGGAACTGTGAAATAGCCTACACGTACTTCAGCCCAACCGAGATCAGTGTGTTTTCATTTTTGTAGAAACAAAATGAAAATGAATAGGCATACTGTTAATTATGAGCGCCAATCAGTTTGCTTAGTATCTCTGAGGGAGTTTACTACACTAATCTGTCAGTTTTGCTCTGGCAGAAACAAAAGCGCAAAGCAACACGTAGATTTGCTTTCAAGATTAAAGCATTTAATCTTTTAATCTAATCTTTTAATGTTCACAAGATGTGTTTTTGATTAATATGGGCGTCCTGGGTGTGACCCTGATTTCGACGTTATTCATACATCAGAATCCTTTACTGCCTTACAAGTTTTATTAACACGACATCGAAATAGCTTCTTTACAAGCTTTCAAACGAAAGCAAGAGATATAGCTAATCATTAAATATTGATGAAATGTGTTTAGCTTATGTTGTGGAGAGAGTCAAAGTTTTGTGCTTTTGCAGCATTAAGCAAACTATCTGATGATTTTATAGAATGCAATGGCCAATCAGAGGCGTCTGTTTTTTGCTTGTTACTTGTAAGAAACGTCCCCTTAAAATCAATTGTAGTACCTCATATGCTAATAACTTCATTATTTCTTTTGATAACGTCAAAGTAACTTGAAATGTAAAAACAAATATTCTACAACCCCCTTTGTTCAAAGCAGAAACATTGATTTCAATATGGCTTCAAAATATTTTCACTTCTTTCAGGTGTTGAGGCAGATTTAAAGAAATCTCTCTTTGGGCAGCACATTGCATCAGATGTTGTTCTAAAAGCGGTGTCCTCCTTTATGACTAACCCAATCCCGAACAAACCACTGGTCCTCTCCTTCCATGGGACTGCAGGAACTGGAAAGAATCATGTTGCTAAAATCATCGCAAGGAACATTTACAAAAAAGGGGAAACCTGAACATGTTCACACACCTGACTACCATTGTCCAGAAAAACAATATTCACACATCTACAGCGCAAGTAAATTTCACCATGATAGTTTAGAATTTCACACACTATTTTAACAAATCAATAATTTCAACAATATTGATCTTTCATAGCCTTAATTTAATTATTACTATTATTTTATTAAGAACACATTGCATAGAAGTAATTTCTCTAAATGGAATTTGCTATATAATCAGGCACAGCTGAAGCAGTTGATTCATAAAAGTGTATCATGTTTGTCCCGCTCCATTTTGATATTTGATGAAATGGACAAGATGCATCCACAGCTGATGGACACCATAAAACCTTTTCTGGACTATAATGCTTGTGTAGATGGAGTGGCATTCAACAAAGCAATCTTCATTTTTCTCAGGTGATGCACCGAACTTCATCATATAAGCTAGGCTAAAAAAAATAATTCTACAATTAAATCCAATCAAAGAGTGATGAGATCCATGATAAGCTGTGTTGATTTGTAGTAATGTGGGTGGGAATGTGATTTTGGACTTGGTTCTGGATTTCTGGAGAAGAGGGTTAGATCGGGAAGAGATCTGAAGGAACAGCAAGGATCTTAAGAGTTTGATCTCTGAAAACGTCAAGAAGAACAATAAAGGTTATAACTTGAAGTTCTTTAAATATTTTATTATGTGCTCTATACTATTTAGCTTGAGTTTACATATAACAGTAAGTAATCCCATAATTCTTCTTCTGTAGATGGTTTTTCATACTCCAGTCTAATAAACCAACATCTGATTGACCACTGTGTTCCTTTCCTCCCTCTGGAGATGAAGCATGTCTACCAGTGTGCCATGGCTGAGATGATCCATATGAACATCAAACAAAATTATTATCTGGCAAATAGAGTGGCAAGAAACATGCCCTACTTCCCGGAACAAGAGAGGCTCTTTGCTCTTAAAGGCTGCAAGTCAGTCAGACAAAAGTTGAGGTTTTATTATTATTAATGAATAGGAGACTCCAATTATTCCAAGCCAAGCAAAGTAAGGCCAATGACAAGGTGAAAGAAAATTTAAGGTTTAGCCCCTCTCCTGTTCCGGCTCAAAATAAATGTATTATTATTTACATTGAGTAGACTAGAAACATCTCTTCAGAAGGGGATCCAGGCCAAAATAATAAACAAAAGGAGAGACTAACTGGGTTAAAGGCATTAACTTGCCTAACAAATAAAATAAAAAATAAATTAAGACCTTCCCTGTCTCCCTGGCTGGCCAAAAACCAGGAGAAAATAATAAGCACCAAAAACAAAAGGCATTGCCCAACCTACAGCTTCAGGGTAACGAATGGAAAGTAACAGATGAAAGTTAAATATCAGGAAGAACGAATAATTTTATACAGTCAACGAAAAAGAAAGCTATTAGTCCCGGAGGACTAACGATACAACGTTACCCGCTGTGCACCTTAACGATTATTCAACACTTTCACTATAAGTTCACCACGCCGTGGGACAGGAGACCAATCCGGCGCGCGCCTGCGCGCACACCACTCCTGCCACGCTGCTCTGCTGCCCAGCATTCAAACTCTCCCGCTTGCCACGTAATGACCCGCAGCTGGTCCCAATCAGGCTCTACCAGGAGAGAGAGAAAGAGAAAGTGAGAGTCTGCGCACACTCCAAAGCACGCAAAATCCACATACATCAACACAATACATGTCTATGCAAGTAAAAAAAAAGGTTACGCCCAGGGACGTAATATATTTTAGTATGACTGTAAAGCACTTATAAGTGCCAGCAGTAGGCTATGTGGACGAACATACTAAAGTTTGCTTGTCAGACTTCATTTTTTAAATACATTATGAAAAACATACCTCTGACACAACAAAGAACGATATTGTTTTCTTCTGTTGCCTGTCGCAACAACTGGAGCCAGATTGTTAGACTTGATTGATGTGTATTACAGGAAAAATGTTTTATTATTTTTTGTCTATTTGTTTTAAATTTGTGACATGAACAGTAGGCAGTAATTTTGTTTGTGTGGATTGCTAAATATTTGTGATTAAAACACTGAAATATTTGATAAGTTATATGTGTCACTACTGTTGTCCATATATCTATAATATAATTGAACATTTTATTGATATTTTAATTGAATTTAATATGACCACAATATAATTGAATAAGTCCCACTTGGATATAGGCTATTAAAATACGTTTGATATTTTTAAAAGCGCATTTTCTCTGAGCGAAAATAGTGTATCTGCAGGTTTGTCTGAATACTTGAATGTTTGGCTTCATCTCCTGGTCATCATGTGAAAATAACATTTAAATTTCCACAAGTGTATGTATATGTAAGCGTATCTACTTCTTTGAAGCAGTGCTGACATAAAGCGACTAGTGAATTGTGATAAATTAATTTAATTTTATTTAAATTTCCGTTTGCTGCCGTGGCGTAGAAGGAACCTGCATACACTGGTAAATTACATTTATTAATATTTATTGATATAAATTACTCACACGAACATACTGTCACAACGTGCTGAGGTGAAGCGAATCGCTAGCCTCTTTCAGCGGCACGAAAACAGGGAAGGCAAGGACTTCTTGGACTAAGGAACATTTATTAAACAAGGAAGAAAGTGAAACAAAAGCAAAACGACACGAACCACACGCGAACATGAAACATCAACGATCGACAAAGATACAAGACATGGGGCGTGAACTTATACAAAGACTAATCAGAGAGGCAGCAACACCAGTCTTTAAGGGAAGTGGTGGAGACGCCCTCCAGGGTGGAGCGGACGGCGGAGACGCCCACCTGGGCTGAGAAGATGGAGGAGATGCCCTCCAGGGCGGAGCGGGCGGTGGAGACGCCCACCAGGGCCGATCAGACAGCCGAGACGCACTCCAAGGCGGTGCAGAAGATTGAGATGCCCTCCGGGGCAGACCAGACAATGGGAGCGCCCTCCCGGGTGGAGTGGGGAGATGCAAATATTGTCATGATTGCCTTCTGGAGTGCCCACAAGCCCCTCCAGAGGGCACCCCATCTAGAACTGTACCCGTACCACAGAAAACTCACATGCTGCGTCCGAAATCGCATACTGCTTAAGTAGGTACTACATTTAAAATTGAACATACTACCCGACCGTTAAAAAAGTAGGTTCTATATAGTATGAATGTGAGTATGAATGGAATTCGGACGTACTACATCCACCATATTGATGATGTCACGTGTCATGCGTCGTCACAACAGCGCGACAATGTAA
>JAUCMS010026825.1:0-17608 GCA_032357445.1 Enteromius radiatus
TTTGCAGCCCTGTTATATAAAAGTGTAACTGTTACCGTCATGGAGAGAGATGTGTAGGGGAGTGACTTGCCTTGCATATTGCAGTTGTCTGCTCTTATTAATGAATATGTGGAAAACTCTATACTTCTGCATGTTGAGAAACTAAATGTTGTGCGGTATAGGCGCCAGTTCTTACGATATTAGAAGGGCCCCACGCCCTTCCTGTGTGCTCCGCGGGGGGTGTGCGCACTTCAGAACTTCTGACCTGATATTTAGATATACTATTCTTAAATAAATATATTTGTTTGACAGGGAAGCTGTGCTCAAACAGGAATATATATATTATTAAAAAAAAAAAAAAAAAAAAAAAAAAGCACCCCAGAAAAATCTCTCCAGGAATAAAAAGGGCAGGTGCTCAAGCCACCTTTGATATCTATGTGTGCACGTGCCTGCTGACAAAGGAACATCTAGGGGTGGGTGCCCGAGATACTGGATCGGCACTCCTGACCGAAACTCGGACACGGACCTAAAAACGGTTCTCCTGACTGTGATTTGGGGCTGGGACCTGACAATTAGGAGAAGACACGAGGGAACAGGTATTTAAACAAACATCGAGCACATGGACATGGAAAACATAAACACAGAGCACACAAGAACAGAGACAAAGTACACAGAGATGCCTACGGTGTTACATAGCCCTCCCCCTAGGCGTGGCTTCCAGACATGCAAGAACAACACAAGTCTTAAGGGGGGAAGGCAGTGGGGATGGCGGAACCCCGCCCCCCAGGGCAGTCCCAATCGTCAGCACCGCCTACCTGGGTGAAACAGATGGAGGAGACACCCTCCAGGGCGGAGCAGGCGGCAGAGATGCCCTCCAGGGCGGCGCAGATGATTGAGACACCCTCCGGAGCCAACCAGACAGCGAGAATGGCCTCCAGGGCCGACCAGACAGCGTGGACGCCCTCCAGGGTGGTGCCGACAATTGGGACACCCTCCGGGGGGACGAGAGATCGAGGATGCCCTCCAGGGCCAGCCAAACGGCATAGATGACGCTCCAGGGCGGAGCGGATAGCGGAGAAGCCCACCTGGGCATTCCAGGCGACGAGGATGCCCTCCTGGGCCGAATAGTCCACGAAGACGCCCTCCAGGGCGGAGCGGATGGCGGAGAAGACCACCTGGGCATCCCAGGTAACAAAGGCTTTCCTGGGCCGAACAGTCAGCAAAGATGCCCTCCAGGGCGAAGAGGCAGAGGAAATTGTCAGCGATCACTCTTCAGCGGCAGAGGCGAAGACTCGGAAGCAGAGATAATCAATGAAAGACATTTTTTAGAGACACACAGAGGGAGCTGAAACGATCTTTGTGTCAGTTATTTCTGTGATGTACTGAAATGTAATTACAAGCACTTCATACGTTTCAAAGGCTTTTATCGACAATTACATGACATTTATGCACAGAGTCAGTATTTGCAGTGTTGGTCCTTCTTTTTCAGGACCTCTGCAATTTGACTGGGCATGCTCTCAATCAGCTTATGGGCCAAATCCTGACTGAAAGAAACCCATTCTTTCATAATCACTTCTTGGAGTTTGTCAGAATTAGTGGGAAGGCGGTGGGAATGCAAGTGGAAAGGGAATGTGGTTATTTATAGGGCTTTGAAAAAATTTGACTGGGAGTTCGTGACAAGGAGATTGATTAGCTGATGCAGGTCAGCTGTGGCTAATTCGTCCTGCATTCCTCCCGAAACACGTTATTGTCAAAACGTTCGCTTCACGAGTTCGCGCTTCCTCATAAAGTAAAAGCAGATTTGCTGGATGAAAAGGTTTTTGTTTTTTTTTGTTTTTTTTTTATATTAAGCGTTGCTGCTGCTGGAGGATGGATCAGGAGCCTGTAGGTAAAGCAGAAACAGATGTTAGCGAGGCAAGAATCTGAACACGATAAAAACAAGGGGGGCGGGTTCGGGTGATAAAATAAAGGATTGGAGCCTCTTGCTGAGGTTTAATGATGTCTCGCTGAGACGGGAGCGTGCGGAGTAATGCGTGAAATGGTCTCGCTGAGACGAGCGAAAGCTGCTGAGAGGAGTGATACCTCTATTGGTTAAGGATGTCTCGCTGAGGTGGGAGCTGCTGAGTAATGCGTGAAATGGTCTCGTTGAGACGGGAGGATGCTGCTGAGAGGAGTGAGACCTCTACTGGTTAAGGATGTCTCGCTGAGATGGGAGCTGCTGAGTAATGCGTGAAGTGGTCTTGCTGAGACGGGAGGATGCTGCTGAGAGGAGTGAGACCTCTATTGGTTAAGGATGTCTCGCTGAGATGGGAGCTGCTGAGTAATGCGTGAAGTGGTCTCGCTGAGACGGGAGGATGCTGCTGGAAGGAGGGACCGCTGACTGTGTTTGGGGTGTCTCGCTGAGACTGGAGGTAGGTTGCTGCTTCGTGGGTGACCTTGCTGGCGGTCTCTGCTGAGACGGTTAGTGTGAGGAAGGGTTCAGGCTTGAGAGGGTTTGCATTGCTTGCTGGATGGAAGCGGGGTTTGTGCGAATGTAGTCGTGGAAAGCTTCAGAGGTCCAGCGACCGAAGGCTTGGATTTGTTTAGGAGCGAGACCTCTTTCGGCTGCTGAGGTAGCAGCTCCGATCCTGAAAGAGTGGGAAGAGTATCTTTCAGGGGAGATTCCGGATCTTGAGAGGATGCTTTTCAGATGCCTCTGGAACCAAAATCTAGTAGCGGATTGGTTGCATTCGTCGGTGAAAAGGGGGTCGAAAGGGGAGGATGCGAACGAGCTTTTGAAAGCTAAGAAGGCTCGTAGGATTTGGTAGGGCTGTGTGGGGGACTGGATTTTGAAAATGTAGACGTGGTGGCCTTTGTTGAGTTGGTCTGTCTTGCTGTGCTTTATGAAAAAGGACATGGTTTCGTTGTTGTGGATGGTAAGATCGGAAATGGTGGGGTGGATGGAGGGATTAAAAGGAGGTGTGGTCGTAAATTCGGAGACTCTGAGGAATCCAAAAAAAGCTAGGGTGAACATGGCATCTAGTGTGCGGTCGATGAGGGGGTTGCAATAACCTTTGCGGAGGGTGGAGATGCAGTGGGTTAGGATCTCCAGAGTTAGGGGTAGTCTTTGGTCGGGGCGGGAAGGGTTTTCTCGTTGGAAACCTTTTATGATGAGGCTGGTTTGGGCGTTGGTGATAGCAGGGGAGACGGAGCCATATAACAGTTTATGGAAAAACTGGATTCCTCTAAGGTATCCTTTAATTGAGTTGGCTTGGAGGAATCTGAAAGAATTTAGGTATGAGATGAAGGAGGTAATAACTGGAATGGAAGGTTTTGAACGCCTTCCAAGCTGTGAGGTATGATTGGAGGGTTCTGGGGGCTACTGCTTGAAGCATAGCATTGAGGGAATGGTCGTAAAGGGGTCTTAGCGGGTGATTTAAGGGAAGATTAGCTGCGAGAAGGGAGGAACTGGGGTCGGCATCTGGCGCCAGTGTCCCGAATTTCTGAAACAGAAAGCGAGAAAGGGAGTCAGCGATGGTATTATCTTTTCCAGGAATATGTTTAGCAGTAATGATGAATTGTTTTAGTGCGGAAATCCAGACGAGGCGTCTGAGGAGAGGCATGATAGCGGGAGAGTGTGAGCTGTGTTTGTTAATGCATTGCACGGTGGCTTCGTTGTCGCAGTGGATTAAAATGCAAGAAGAAGTCCATTCGTGGCCCCAGATGGCGGCGACGACGATAGGGTAGAGTTCGAAGAGGGCGCTGGAGGCTTAGTGGGATGGGGTTTCTGCTAGTTCGGTGGGCCAGGGGGAAGCGAACCAGTGGTTTTGGTAGAAGCCTCTGAAGCCTATAGAAGGGGCAGCGTTGGTGAACAGATGGATATCGACTGGGTTGGCCAGGCAGTCTATAGAAGAAAGAGTGGCCGTTCCATTGAGACAGAAAAGAAATCCATAGGAGAGAGGCTTTGAATTTCTTGGAGTCTAGGTTGATGCCTAGAAATTCGATGCATGTGTTTGGACCCAAAGTTTTCTCTTGGGCAATGGGAATTCCTAAGTGGTCGAAAACTCTGAGCACAGTTGAAAGGTCGGCTGCGGGAGGGGCGTGGGGAGGGGAGATAACTAATAAATCGTTGAGAAGGTGGATGAGGTGATGGATCCGATAGTTGTTAGACAGAATCCAGCAGATTGCTTCGGAGAGCATGTCGAATATTTTAGGACTGCTTTTGCATCCGAAGGTTAGGCACAGGGAGAAATAGAATTGGTTTCGCCATTGGATGCCGAAAAGGTGCCAGAAGTCAGGGTGTATGGGCATGACTTTGAAGGCAGAGGTGATGTCTACTTTGGCTAGCCATGCGCCTCTGCCAACTGTTTTGATAATTTCAATAGCTTGGTCTACGTTGTGGTAGAGCAGGGAAAATTCCTCAAGGGGAATCAAGCTATTAATGCTGGGAATGGGTGAGTTATGCGGGGAGGAGAGGTCGATGATTAGTCTCTTTTTTCCAGAATATTTGCGGGTTGCAATGCCGATTGGGCTGACCCTGAAGGTGCTAAAGGGTGGGGAAGGAAAAGGGCCGATCATGAAGGTGGAGTCTAATTATTTTTTAATTAGAGAGTCCACTGTATTGGGTTCGGTTGTGGCTGATAAGAGATTGGGGCATATGTGGGATTGGGTGGGGATGCAGGAAACTCCGGGGTGGAATCCATGCTTTAAACCTGAGGATAGATAATGAGAAAAGTTAGGGTCAGGATGGGAAGACAATTCGGCAGACAGGTTGAAAACATTCACAGGAGTCGATAAATACTTCTTTGAATTTTTATTTATGGCAGAACAAATGAGCTTGGAGTGGGCCCCCCCGCAGAAAGAGCAGATATGCATGTTGCTGGATGATCTTTGGCATTTATGGTTGTTGAAGTTGAGGCAGATAATTGGGTTGGTAGTGGGGCGGGAGGTGGGAATTTGAAAGAGAGAGGGGATTTTGGGCACGTAGCTTGAGGATCTGGGTCTATCTGGTGGGGGAGGGGAGGGGTGAGAGGTGAGGGGACAGGAGGAAGAAGGATGGGTAGTGGACCTGCAGATCGCCCAGGTGAAATTGCGGCAACCCGTGAAAAACCGGTTGTGCAGATCTAAATCCAGAGCCCCCCAGTAGGTGCCCTGGTTCCACATGGTGACTCTGGCTGCAGCTTTAACGGAGAACATTTTATGATAGGTCAAAAAGTGCATTCCCCCATAGGAGGACACGAGCTCCGCAATGATGGCGAGATAATCATTAAGCTCGCACCTCCTATGGGGAAAAACGGAGCAGATGATATCAGTAAAACGAGAAAAAGCGGTGGTAAATTTAGAGAATGACATGACACGGGATTGCAGGGAGGGGGAGATTTTTTAGGAGAAGGGTAAAGTTTCCGCAATCCACCTGGCGATCTGCAGGGCCTGGGGAAAAAGGAGAGAGAAGAGAAAAAAGGTCAATGTCATTACCGGCTAGAATCTGGCTGTGAAGGAGGGGGGAAACAATGGTGGGTTCAGAGGCGAGGGCATTTGCTGGAACCTGAGGAAGTTTAACAGTGGAGAGGGAGAAAGGTGAGCAGGAAGCAGAAGGGGGGAGGGAAGGATTTGGGTTAGAGGCAAAAGGTTGAAGAGCAGCGAAGTTAGGGATAGAGGAAGAGGAAGAGGGAGGTTGGGAGGAGAAAGAGTAGTCCATGTGGGAGGGCCCAGGCTGGTTATAGTCTGTGGAGAGAGGCAATGGAAAGTTAGTTTGAATGGGTGGGTTGTTGCATTGAGGAGCGGCCGGACAATTGACAAAATAATCCGCTATAGCTTGGTGAAGCTGGGCCGCGGAAACGCCGGAGGATTGTCCGGGCTGGTTGGTGGATGACTGTGATTGGCTGAAGGCTGGGTGGGTTGGGCCGGCGGGCTGCTGCTGCTAGCGGGGAGCTGCGGTGATGGCGCGGCGGCTGGATCGGGCTCGGATGACGGTCTTTGGCGGCTGGATCGGCGAAGCGTTGACGGCGGATCTGGAGTAGAGTGAGTGGCTGTTTTTGCGTCTTTTTCTTGGGTGGTGGAGTGGCTGGAGGAATGGCGTCCCGGAGGTGGTTGTTGAGGATAGCGATTAGCTCTTGTTTGTTAGCTTTCCTCGAAAAGGTGATCCATGCGGCTGCGAGGGTTTGCCTTAAAGATATAATTGTCCATCGTCCTGATGATGAACGAGCCGAAGCATAAGATGAAGCCGGCGACGGCTATGCAGGTCTAGCTGGCGGTGGTCAGCGGAAACGGGCCCGCTTGGCAGGCGAGCTGGGCTGCCGAGTAGGTCTGCGGCCTCTGCTAGGCCCCGCAGGCTCTCGTGGAGTTGATGGCGGAGCGGCGGCTTGGCTGGCCGGCAGGCTGGCTGGGGCTGAGCGGGGAGCGGGCTCCTCGCGGAGGTAGTCTGACGAGTCAGAATCTGACTTCAGAATCTTGGCTTAAGTTGAACCGAACAGTGTTCGTTGCAAAAAAGCGAGATGCAAGTGGAAAGGGATATGCTTTATTTTTTTAACTTTTAAGGAATATGCTAAATGCAAACATACTTTTAATATATTCCTAAAAAGTATAGAAAAAAATTAAATTTTAATAAATATATTCTTAGTTACACTTTTAAGGAATATACTAAAATCAAGCATACTTTTAGTGACGTTTATGTGTATTTACAGAAAACACACTTATGTTACTATTACTTAAAGTATATTTTATGTGTAATTACATAAAATTATTAAATTTTTTGTGGGTTTTTAATGTAATTCATAACCATGTCTATGCATACTGCTGTCACGGTTCTGGTGCGGGAAGTACGAACGGAGACCCAGACTCTTCAAATAACAGCTCTTTTAATTCTCACAAAGGTTACAGACAGGCAGGTAGGCAGAAGGGTAGCACACATGAACGAAGTAACATCAATACAATGATCCGACCAACAAAACTGAACTGAGGGAAACTTAAATAGCACAGACAATGATGGAATAAACGAGACACACCTGAACATAATCAACGAAGGACAGAAACTGGGTCATGGAGAGCACATGGGGAAATGGCAACACATACACAGTCCGGGGCGTTACAGTTCGCCCCCCTCCCGGAAGCCGCGTCCTCGCGCCGTAGACAGACAGGGCGTGAAGGAAAGTCTGGAGGAGGTTCAGGAGGCGGTCGGGTATCCGGGAGGAGGACTTCGGACAGGATCCAGGGCCGAGGCGGAGTCCGGGACTCTGAGGCTGGAGGTGTAGTAGAGGGATCCTCCAGCCACGACGCCGATGGAGACTGGCAGGTCCGTAGCGACTCTGGCACACAGGTGTTGGGCTGAGGGTGAGCAGCGGTGCTGGCAGACGACAGCGGTGGAGTGAGCAAAACTGGGTGGGTGGGTGGCTGGGACTTTAAATTTTGTGCGAGGAGCAGGAACTGATTAACTGATTATTTTAAATATTTGAAAAAGTATAAAGTAAAAGTTTAACATTTCAATGTACACACGTTTGTCAACTATTTATTAAGCATTGCGATGGCCTGCTTAAAATATGTTGTTTAATATGTTGTGACGGTTGATTGTGTTGTTGTCCTTTACATGATTCATTCATTGTAATAAGCCACTTCTAAAATTCCTAACATATATATCTAAAACATATATCTAAGATAAAATCTAAAATACTTAAAAAAACAAAAAACAACAAAAACAAAACAAAAAAAACAATAATAAAAAATGCGTCACTTGTGTTTAAATTCAAACAACACACTGACTAAACCTGATTGGTTCCAGAGCCACTGAATGGCTCTGATTGGTTTGTGTGATAATGGGTTTGCGCCGGAGAGCTCTGTATATGAAATATGATGTGCGTGCAAATGTCCCTTGAATGTGAATACTAAATAAAAGTATGTCTAAATTTAAGCAGTTATAGTATATTATTAGGCGATCGTGTCTCTTGTCTCTTTAGAACACTTGGAGGAAACCATATGGATTCATATGGATTACATGGCGATGTTTTTTCGAAGAACTTTTGAAATGTGAACATCTTTGGGGAATGGTCTTTCATCGGAGGGACATAAGCTTTTCTTGAAGATGAACGAAAGTCTTATTGGATGGTTTGGAACGTCTTAAGGGTGAGTGATGAAATTAATTTGAAAATATAAATGTAAATGAAAAAAATTAAATGCTCTTTTTTTCTGTTAACAGAAACCTCACTTTAACTTCAGGTAACATTTGTGTTTATTAACGTTAAGTTATTTGTCTGTGCTAGTCGTGTTTTGGATACACGCAAATAGTCATAACGCATAATGCAACATATTAACATTGTATTATTTGCAAATGAACTCGTGTTTTCTGAACAATTTGTCTTCATTGTAATGCGGCAAGTTAATGACCACAGCATACAATTGAATTCGTCTTGAGTTGCTTAGCCAACTGTGAACTATACAGAACTATACAGAAAAAAACAACGTAAAAATGAAATTGTCAGTAATCAGTAAGTAAGTGCATGCATGTGGGTGTAATGGACCATGGCAATGTTGGATGCATAAAAATAAATAAAGAAAGAAAGCTCAAAACAAAATCAAGTCCAAAAGTGCAGTGCCCCCTCAAACAGTCACTGAACTGCTCTTTAAAATGGGACAGGTCTTTAACATGCAGCAGGTGTCCTCTATCCCATCCGGGAACAATCAGCTGGAGGGTGGAGCCATTACAGCATTCTACTCAGAAAGGACACACACACACACACACACACACACACACAACACATGACGTGTCGTCACACCCCACCCCTTAAGACAGGATTCTGTCAAGAATCCTTGTAATATACAATACAAAAACAAACAAAATTTAACAGCATTTCAATTTTCCAAAGGAGCCCATGACAAAGCGTCAGCAACGACGTTCTCAGAACCTCAGACATGTCGAATATCAAGGGAATAAGCCTGTAAAAATAAGGACCATTGAATAAGTCTTTGATTCGGGCAATGAAAAGAGTTCAAGAATGTCAATGGGTTGTGGTCCGTGTAAACAACAACAGGTTGACCCAACCCCAGATAGACATCAAAATGTTGTAATGCCCAGATCAAAGCCAAAGCTTCTTTTCCTACCACAGAATAATTCTGTTGGTATGAATTAAACTTGTGAGAGAAGAAACTGACAGGGCGAACCACTCCTTTATCATCGTCCTGTTGGAGGACAGCCCCTGCACCAACTTGGCTAGCTTACACCTGTAATGAAAAAGGTCTAGGTTGCGTTCTCCGATAACTTTGTCTCTTAGCACGCTACGAAGACTCAAAAGGTACAGCTTAACTACAGTTATACCTTTCCTACATGCAGAAATAAATACATGTATGTGTTTATAATTTAGCAATTGTGCAATCTCACACCCTCACGGCCATAAGTGTGTTAATGTTCTCCACAATGTATGTTGATTACAAACCAGCCGTATCACATTATTAGCATCAATCACTAATTTGTGTAATTGTATGATTTCCTCAATAAAAGTGCAAACATGAAAGACATATCGACATTCATTATGTCAGGGAAAAAAGACTGCAAAAAGTGCTTTTCGCCAGTTTCTGCACAATTATCTCCAACCAAAAAAAAAAAAAAAGAAATCTGGGAAAGCATAGCCATGAAATTGGCAGCGTCTGGTTCCTTGCCCATCGAGACAGTGGGACGTGATCCAGAAAAAATCAAAGCGAGAGGCGCAGCAATCTGGAGAGACCGGGAAAGAACTGGCCAACTCTGTGCCTACACTCAGCCACGATGAGGAAAGGGCTCTGGCAATCCTCGGAGAAGTGGCCTCACAGGGTATCTCAGGAGGGATTGAGAGCAGGTGTGGATACATTGTCGCAAAGCACTTCATCTTTACCTCCTCGTCACCACACCTGTCCGCACCTTCACTACCCTTGACTGAGGTAGCCCAGCACCAGCAATCCGGCTCCAGAAGGCGTCCTTTGATTCGATGTGACTGCAGTGACGAGCTGGTGAAGCTAGAAAAAAAGAGAAGCTACAACTTCTGCGGGGAATCGAGCAAGGGCTACAAGAGGCAAACGACATCGCCTGAGCTACGTTGGAGGTGAAAAAAGCAAAGCTTCATATTATGTAAAAGCAGTATACTTTGTCCGAGGCACAGTTTCAAAGGCCATCAATTTCCATTCCAATAATACTCCCAGATCAAGGTAAGGTTTTATGATGTTTGGTAGAGTATCGTGTTGTGTTTTTAATCTAAAAATTATTTTACGCTACAGGTGAACCATCACCGACCCAGTAAAAGGCTTATTCACATTTTTCAGTTTTCTGTGGTAAACAGCAAAACTGTTGTCATCAATTTTGGGTTTGCAGATCATCTTTAAAGGAAATATCCTTTTCCATCTCATGAAAGTGTCAGTGTAAGAAGTTTACATTACTTTCAGTTGGGGTGTTTTTTAGGCATGCAAAAAGCAACTTATGAGTGACACTTTTTTCCACGTATATAAAATACCTGTATCCACATCTTTTCTACTATGAGGAGACCAGGAGGCCTAGGTATTGTGACACCACCTTAAAAAAAAAGGTGATTGGGGTTTCAGCATTTAGGTGAAATGACATAAGAAATGGCATGGGAAGAGATGACAATGAACTGTGCACAACTTAAATTTATTAGAGAAAAACACACAAATAAAGGGGGAATCTGAGTGGTCAATTTAAACAAAGAAATTGCATGCAAAAAAATTAACCAAAAATAGTGTGAATAATTCGGTGCCTTGTTTGCACACCAGCAGCGTGTAGGGCATCCCTTAATTCAGGTGGGTTGGGGAAACCTGCTTCTGCTTCCTCTTTCTCTGCGATGTGACTGCAATGTGTAGCATGGCTGTAGCTACTACTACTTCACAACATCTTTGTGGCTTCAGATGCAACCCTTCAGCAGATCTATGAAGGCAGCTGAAATGCATCTTCCAGTGCCCAATCGAGCGCTCCACCAAATTGCGGGTACGGGCATGTGGAGCATCTGTGCTCAGACTGCATGGTGGAATTGGTGACTGGATTAAGAAGGTATGTTCTTAGGGGGTAGCCACTGTCTACTAAAAAAAATACTCTGCCCAAAAACTCCTCTTTCAGCATCTTGACCCACCTCTGAATTGGCCCACACAAAGCTGTCATGTGTGCTACCAGTCATGTATTTCTTGCAGTGATCTTGAGCGCCACCAAATCGTGTTTTACTGTAACTTTAGCAGCTCCAGTCACGTGAACAAAAGCACTAATCTCACCGGTCAGACAGTTTTTAACATGGCACGTCAAATAAAAAAAAAACGAGCGTTTTTTAAAAAATTACACTTTTACGCCTGGCGTTTTGCGCGTTGGTGTGTACACTCACATTGGCGCCCTTTGTTTAGTCACGGTGCGTTAAACGTCTGCGATATTCGCGTGTGATATTCGTCCCGGTGTGAACAGGACTTTACCCAGCCCATATCCATCCCCAACAACCTCCAGAAAACTCCCCACGGCATAAAAACGAAGAGCCGCCAGCAGCTGAATCTTCAGGCTGAGGGCATAGCTCCAAGCTTTGTCTTGACACATCTGGGCCAACAAGATGCAAGAGCTGTAGAATTTGCTCCCATGGCAGGCAAAATTTTTTCAGAATGGTCTCTTCTGACATGGTAGTCAGTGGACTCTAATAAAATAGTTTATATATACACTAACTGGCTCCACGGACGGCGCCATTTTTTATTTAAAACAAGTACTCACTGTCTCGCTGCCACGGCTATAGAGTTTGTGAAAATTAATCTTTCTTTATATACACTCTGTCATGTTCAGCTGGAAGTGTCAGCCCAGCTCTCTGGCTGGCACTCCAGCATCAGGGTTTTTATTTGTGTTTTTCTGTTTTCATGCCTGGACTCATTCACACAAACTCATATCTATTGTCAAGCTGGACTTTCATTCATGTGTCTGCCCTTTCTGTATGTTGTCACGAGTGTTCAGTCATGTCTCCGCCCCGCTCATCAGTCACCATAGCAATCCATTGTCTAGCTCCACCCCTTGACCCAGATTCACCTGTATAAAGCCCGGAAGTGTTTGTATGTTTTCACGGTCCATTGCACTGTCTACCTGTTTGTTTTCATACGTGTATTCTAGTTCGTGTTTCCTTGAGTTTTGTATTATCTGGATTTCTCATTGCCGACCCCTGCTCTCGCCTGGATATTCACCTCGTCTCTCCCTTCGGACTGACACACGCACGTTCCACGACTATTCTCTCTGTCTCTGCCTCGGATATATCTGCTTGCCGGCCTTCGACCCAGTCTGTTTCACTCTGTGTTTTAAATAAAGTAGCTTTGCATATGATCCCTCCTCGCCTCCTGATCATGACAGAATGGACCGTCACACAGGGATCAGCAGCTACTTCATTCCGCCGGACTTTTCGTCGCCACACAGGCAGGATTATTCTCCGGTGCAGCCCTCGCTGCTGAGTTCATTGTTTGAGCGCGGCCGCGGCATTGAAGACTATGTGAAAGACTTCATCGCTCTCAGTCACCGCGTGAAAGTCTCAGAGACGGAGATTAAAGACTATTTTTTATCTGGCCTTGACCTAGATCTACGAGGGTACGAGGGACCGTGCTCAGCACAGTCTGTGTCAGTCACGCAGCCTGACGAGCTGCAGAAGGCCCTCATCATTTGTGACCAGTCAAGTCCCAGTCCTAAGACACGATACGAGGGGTCGTGTCAAACCCAGTCAGTCCCGGTTATCCAGCCTGTCGAGCTCCTTGAGGTCTGTGACTCTGACCTTTGGTGGCCAGATCCTCTGGATCCTGTCTGTGATCCAGAATGGCTGGATCCTCCAGACCCGGTCTGTGATCCGGACGTCTGGTGGCCAGATCCGCACATGTCCGTGAGTGAGTCACCAGAAAGCCTCCTTACTCCAAGTCTGCCAGTAACGGGTCCCAGCCCCGTTTCACGGCCCGAGGAACCGTGTATCCCTATGCCGGTGTCGGTTTCACAGCTAGAAGGGCAATCAACTAACCTCGCGGCTCCCAGTCCGCATCTGTCGGGTCCTAGCCCTGAATCAGCGTTCAATGAATCACCCGAGATGTTGGTCTCAACTTCTGAGGTTCCGCCAGTGGCTGCACATCCTCCAGAGAGGTCAGTGGACTCTCCGGAGGTTCCACTGGTGGCTGCACAACCCTCAGACCCTGTACTCCAAGCCTCAGGGCTTTTAGGCTGTGAGGTCCCGGCTTCGGAAGGTCTATCAGTGGCTGCACGACTCTTGGAGATGTTGATTTCGGTCATAGAATCCCCAGGGGCTCCACTGATGGCTGCACAGCCTCCGAGTCGGCCCGGTCAGTCCATTAACGTCTCTCCGCTCCTCTGTGCAGCTCAGCCCTCTTCTTCGCCCTGGGGGGCTTCCCTGTTGTCAGACTCGCTCTGGTGGTCACCTCTGCTGTCTATGCCGTCCTGGTGGTTACCTTCGCTGTCTGGTCTGCTCCGCTGGGCATCTCTGCCGTCTGCTCCACCCTGGGAGGCATCTCCTCTGCTGTCTATGCTGTCCTGGTGGTTACCTCCGCTGTCTGGTCCGCCCAGATGGACGCCCGGCTCAAACCCCAGTTGAGGGTGGAGATGCAAAGGGTGAGGATCTCCAGGCTTAAGGGAAGCCTTTGGTCAGGACGGGCGGGGTTTTCTCTTTGAATACCCTTAATAAGGAGATTAGTTTGGGTGTTAGTGATAGCAGGGGATGTGGAGCCGAGTAAGAGTTTATGAAAAAAGGTTGTAGCTTAGATGGAAAGTATTGAAAGCTTCCCAAGCGGTGAGGTAGGATTGGAGGGTTCTAGGGGAAATGGCTTGGAGCATGGAATTTAAAGAGTGTTCATAAAGGGGTCTTAAGGGGTGGTTTAGGGGAATATTAGCGCGTAGGGAGGTACTGGGGTCGGCGTCTGACGCCAGCATCCTGAATTTCTGAAAAAGAAAGCGAGACAGGGAGTCAGCAATAAGTATTATCTTTTCCAGGTATATGTTTGGCAGTAAGAACGAATTGGTTGAGAGCAAAAATCCAGACCAGGGGCCTCATGTACAAAGACTTGTAGAATTAATAAAACATTGTGTACGAACAAAGCTGGAAATGTGCATCCGCACAAAAAAATTCTGATGTATGAAACACTGCGTACACGGAAACCCACTCATATTCTCTTTGTACATCTGAATCAATGTAAAATTGAGTGTACATCCACGAGCGCTAAACCCCTCCCTGCCTCCTCCCCCGTATAAATATGGAAATGACTCCACTTTGTCAAAATCAAACGTAAAGCAATGGCAAAACAAGCAAGCAAGAAGGGAAACTTCACAGATTGTGAATTGGAGGTGCTCCTATCGGTGTAGACTGGAGAAAAACTGTGTTATTTGCAAGTTTGTCCTCCGGAATTAATAACAAACAAAATAAATAAATGAATAATAGAGTGGGAGAGTTTAGCTGACACAGTTAACACAGTGGGGTCTGACATCACACTGTGAAAAAATTAAAAATGAAAAGGTCTGATGTAAAGGTGCAGGTTAAGAGGAGAATAGTGTGGATCAAACAGGCGGGGGAACAGGGCAGGGCGATCGCCAGAAAATCTTGAATGGGTGGGCTTTTCGTTTTCATAGGTGGGCACACTTTATGATCTCAGAAAAAGACATTTACCAAAATAAAAACAACCTATAGTTGTTATTTAAATAGATCAAATTCTATATTAAACCGATAGTCTGTGATGATCTGCAGGTTTATTTATAGTAGGTAAGAAGGATGTGATTGGGTGACGAGGAGATTGATTAGATGAAGCAATGAAGCAGCGATTAATTCGGCCAGCACTCCTTTCCGAAACTTTGTTATTGTCAAAACATGCACTACATTAACTAATTTACTGTACCAAATACACACACACACAAAACGGTTATGAGAATGAAAGGTTATCTGAGTTAAGTTTCCAAAGTCTAGCACTTACTAGTTCGTAAAATCGCAACCTGGGAAAACTAGCAAAGCAGAGATTCATTTAGATACAGATGAAAACTTTCTTTGCGTCTACTGCGAATTTCTGGTGAGAGTTGAGAATGGGTTTCCCGGCATGTCTCAGGGATTCACGGTGATTCAAATTGGCTGGCTATCTTTGGGATTCACTCACTGGTGAATGGATGTTGGCTGGTTACGGGAAGACTTAGGAAGTCATTTGTCTTGGCTGCAGATGTTGATGCTCTTAAAGTTCTTTTGAGAGTCTGTTGTGCATCTTTGGTCTTTGAGTATTTCAGCAGAGTCTCGTGTATAGGTGAATTCTGGATGATTGAAATGCTAGTGAGCCTTTAGCAGTTCAAGCTGTATTGGAGGTTCCAGCAGTTCGGTGTTTAGCAGTTCAAGTTTTAATGGCGTTTCTAGCAGTTCAAGCCATCTTGGAGATTTCAGCAGTTCCCAGCTGGTTTGGCTGTGGTCCGTTCCATGTCATGATGTTCCAATCAGCTCATTGCTCAGGGTGGGTGCACTCCCCGCATGGTTCCTCTTCATGCTTAAATTAACATAAAATCATTATGATGTTGAAAACAGCTGAATATAATTGTTGAGGTTTCATTGGTGAATGGAAAGAAGAACAGCATTTATCTAAAATAGAATATGTTTGTAACAATTTGTTTTAAAAAAAAAGTTTTTTGATCACAGCAATCAATTACATAAATAATATATTTAAATAGAAAGCAGTTGTTTTATATATATACAACTTTATTTTGGATTAAATGAATGCAGGCTTGGTGAGCAGAGACAATAATTAATTTCGACAACGCTAGTGCTTTCAGGCGTGTGAAGTATAAAGGGATAAGGGGTCTTGTAAGTCAAGTTAAGCAAACAAAGGAGCAAACAACAACAAAAAAAAAAACCCTATTGTGTACCCAGTGACATTGGGGTAACTCAGTTTTACAGAATACAGGCCAAGAAGGGCAACACATGCATTTGCAACACTGGACAATCTTGACAGAACTTTTACACCTTTTAACACCTTTCTGCCTCTGAAGGACTGGCATCTGGAGGGTCTCCTTGTAGGGTCTTTTTGGGCTTTGCCAATCATTTTTCTGTAACACAAAACAATAAAATGTATATTGTGCTTTTTCAGTTGTCAGGAATTTTGACTGCTTTTCAGACATCAAGCAGTCATTAACCTGACTAAATCATTAAAACAAAATAATAATCCTTTTATTTATTTTAATATTGGTAATTGTATTTTCAAATTTGTTGAAGTCACTTCAAACACTTCAAAGCAAACAACACAAAATTTACCATTTTCACTCAGAATTGTCAATCAGATTTTCAGTGTTCTCTGACAGGAAGACAATCAAGTTTTCCTGAGCACAAACAGAAATTCATATATATATTCTCTGTTAACACATGACGTAACATATTAGTAATTTTTTTTGCAGTTTCATGACTTACAGACTCACAGCAACGTAACAACAACGTCGTTTACAAGTAATTTCATTATTATTGATTGATTTTGAAATGATTGCACTACTATTGAGTTCAGGGGAGGATTTTGATTTTCTGTAATGATTGTGGAAAATGTCACCATTGTTTGTTATTCATGGTGCATTGAGAACAGCAAAAGTAACTCAGCATTCTGAGAGTATTTTTTCAGCTTTTTATGTCTAAAAATACTAAGGAAAGCAGGTCATGGAGATTAGCAATTATGCTGGATCGTAAATCTGCTAATAATGTCAGCGATTACACCCACTGCCTGTCATTCAGAAAAAAAAATAAATAAATATTATGCACAAGTTCTACCAGAAAGCAATGTCTAGCCGGTCGTCATCCTACACGAGGACTATATAAGCTCTCCACTCATCCTCATCTGTGTTCTCAGAGACTGATGCGACTTTCCTGCTTAAGCTGTCGCTTGTCTTTTTGGGTGACTTTTTCCTGAGTACTTTCACATAATGTTAGCTCAGTTCGTCTATGCAAACTATTGCGAATTTGGAAATTTGAATCCCTCTCAAGACGCATTCTAAATCGTGGCTTTGTGCAATGGTCTGATGTTGCATTGAATGTTTGTGGTTGTTGGTAGAATCAGCTTATATATAGATGTTGGAGTTTTTTCACAGCTGAAGATGTGTAACGTCGGCTGAACTTTTACTTCACGTTTGCAGTCATTCCAAGTGCAACCTTCAACAAATATCAGCTGCTGGTCTTCTTCTGGTCTCCTCCAGCCTACACCATTATAAGTATTATTTTGTTTTCTATGCACTTGTGGCGCTTGGGAGCGGATTTTATTCACTGCTGCGTTATTCACACACACACACACACACACACACGTTTAAGACTAAGCGCTGGAGTTTGTCTGATTTTTTGTGTGTAAGGTTGATCTAGCAGACTAGCATTGTATTATTGAGGTTTATTAAGAAACCACAACTAGACCCTTGTGAATTGGCAAATTACAGACCCATTTCTAATCTTCCATTTATGTCTAAAATTTTAGAGAACGTTCAGCTCAACTGTGCTCATACTTGCACAAAAACAATATCTATGAAGAATTTCAGTCAGGTTATAGGCCCACAGCACAACATCTAAAAACACTATACAAATAAATTGAAATTGAATTGAATTGATTTGTATGGAAGCCCATTTCCGCCACTGTATAAAAAAATAAAAAAAGGTTATTGCGACTTTTTATCTCACA
This sequence comes from Enteromius radiatus, assembly GCA_032357445.1. NCBI lineage: Eukaryota > Metazoa > Chordata > Actinopteri > Cypriniformes > Cyprinidae > Enteromius > Enteromius radiatus. The sequence goes on from JAUCMS010026825.1 coordinate 17,599, forward strand.
ATTCTGACTT
>JAUCMS010026834.1:0-17608 GCA_032357445.1 Enteromius radiatus
AACAAACTTTTTTGACATTTTTTGCAGTGGATGACATCACACACTAATTTGCATATTCCCTGAATTATAAAAAAAAACCTTCAAATGCTCGAACCCCGGTAATTGCTGCTTGCAGCTATATTTATTATTATTGTTGTTGTTTTTATTATTATTATTTTAATATTGTTGTTTTTACTATATAAAAATAAATAGCTAATTTGCAAAAACATAACATTTTTTACAAACGTTCAAAAATCATGTTTTTTTTTTTCACTTCACTATCCTTCACTTCAGTTATATCAATCTAACCACAGTTAAGCTGGTTTGATTAAATAACAACAACAAAAACACAGCTAAAGCAATAAAACAATAAAAACATTATAACCCAATAAAAATGTCTGATTTATGAAGATGAATAAAACTGGAGTTATCATGTTATTCCAAATAAATACTTCAAATATTAAGAAGATTATAAAATATTATTTATCAATGAAGTAATTCATTATCTCTCTGTCTTTTTTGCAGAACAACTTGCCAATATTTACAACCATTTTAATTTCTTATTTTTATTCAACTTTATGCTATGAAGCTTTTATTATGGCAAAAAAACACAGGGAGCCCTTTAAGCTTTTCTTTTGTTGACAGTCGCTGATTAATCATGGTCTATAGCAATAAAACAAACAAAACAAAACAAAAATAGCTTTACTAGTTGTTTTATAATGCTTGACGTAATATTGAAAATCGATCGCCATTTAAATATCAATTTAAGAGACAGCTGGCACATTTCGTTGTTCGTTGTTATTTTGAATGTGTTCAGTGAGCCCATTTTAGGATAACAGATACTATTAGCACAGAGTAGCTTTTTGTGTTTGCTTAAAATAGTCTGAATCATTCTTCACAGAAACTTGCCTTCTCTCCAGTCCGATGTCTGAAAAGGGATAGGTCCCACACTCAAACACACACACACACACACACAGGCTTTTAGTGCTGCAATGGCATTTGTGCACATCAATAGCTCCCCCTATGGAATCTCTGATAGCTGCTGTTTGCATCTTCATATCCCTCCTCTAAGCTTTTTTTCTTCCAGAATGTGCTTTGTAACCTCATATTTCAAGACTTCAGGACATAAACCAAAGCCGCCGCAAAACACATTTATCAAGCTTTTGTTGTCCAAGTACTCCTCAGGACGAGTCATTGTGCGTGAACCGTCCCGTTCTCCGCTGCTCTCATGAATTGTTCAGTGTGTTCTTACGAAAGATCACCTGATCCCTTTTCTCCTCCAACGGCTGGACGATGTGTCTGGATGTGCGAATCTCCTTCACAGTTTGCTTTCGATGTCTCTTCGTGAGTCAGAAGGCAAAAGAAGCTCTGCGTGTTTGCGAGAGGGAGAGAGCGTTGGGTTGGTAGAGTCTCGCTGGTGTTGTTGAAGCTCTCTTGATGAGGCTAACCGAGTTGCCTAAATATAGATTACAGTAATTTACTTTCAAACAACTCATTTTCTGTGTTTGACATGTCCATTAACCCTGGCTAGAAAAATCATTAATTTTTCACCACTGAAGACATTAGTCATTTGAGCGACTTTCATCGCTGTCTGCGTCTCGGACCGAGACGGATGCAGAGATCATGCAGTTCACGTCTGTCCGGCGCACACGTGTCCTCCCACGCACATACGCTCACACACGGCCCTCTCCTAAGTAGGGTGGCTTATCGCTGGCTGTATTGTCCCTCACAATGTGAGGTAATTAGGTGTCCTATGCGATGGCTGTCTCTCGCGCTTTCTTTCTGAACAGCGAGAGAAATGGACCTGTCAGTTTTCTGGCACCAGAGAATTCAACAAATGGTAAGCAGTAATGGCTTCCTTTGTGTCCCGGCGAGTCTTTGCATCGACGGAGACGCATAAAAAATAAAACGAGCTGCTTCTCTTCTCTTTCGCCCACACTCTCCCTCTCTTTTCCCTTTCATTTGTGACTTAAGGACGTATGACACGTTTGTTAGGGGAAGTGTTTCTTTGACTGCCGCTGAAAGAGGCCTTTTAGATAATAGCGCAGGTAAAGAATCCCCGAGTCGTAGATGCGGCGCAAACATCCTGCCTCCGTACTATTTGCTCTATTAAACGCATTGTGGAAGTAGAAGTAGCGAAGTCACACCGCAGTGGACTGCGTCCTTTCCAAGGACATCTCCGCAGAGCAGCAGCAAGCAGAAATCCCTCCAGCCTAATCCTACATTACTGACCTGTCAGCATCACATCCACTCCTGACAGCAGGTGCTGAAACACACACACACACACACACACATTTAATCATGCGCAGGAAGTACACATCTCCCTACCCACATTCTTATGAGCCTGTGAGCTTCGATTGGGCGGAAGGCTGCCTGTAGACCTATTAAACTGGGTTTAAGTGTTTGCTCTAGATGAAGGAAGAGGGTTTGACCACCAAAGGGTTGAGTGTGTATGTGTGTGTGTGTGTAATGGGAGAAGAGGGTCATTGTTAGCTGTCATGCTCTGGTGCTCCGTTTCCTTTACCTGTCAAATCCAGTGAGAGCGAGAACGAGAAAGAGAGAGATGGAGAGAGGAAAGAGGGTGACCCTTCAAAAATACACAAACTCCTCTGCGCTGACGGATGATGACACTAGGTGACTCCGAGCAGGGCATCATACTTATCTGAAAGTCTTGAAAACATCCAGAAATACAAAACTAGTCCACTTGAATGGCCTGAGGCCTCTCGAACCAATTTTCCACAAAAATGGACCTTTGGTTACTTATGAATTGAATGATGGCATAACTGGCTTTGCTGCGTAAATAAAGTGATATGAATTTACAATATATATAAATAGAAAAGGTGTATATGAGGTGCCACCTAGGTCTTTGAAGTAAAGTGATATGTGGCCAAGTTTAGCAAATACAAGTGCACACTCACCATGAACACACACCTGGAGCAGTTGGCAGCGATATTGCTGCAGCACCTGGGATGCAGTTGAGGGTTTGGTGCCTTTCTCAAGGGTCTCACCACAGTCGTGGGATTGAAGGTTGAAAGAGAGCACTGGTCATCCTCCTTCAACAATTCTTGCTGGACCTGAGACTCAAGCTCACAACTTTTGGTTTACAATTCAGACTCTTTAACCATCAGCCATGACTGCCCCTTTCACATAAATACAATAAGGAGTTATATTAAAAATGTCTTGCTCTTCCAAGTGAATGGGAGGTTGAATCCCAAAAAACTGTCAATCTATCATAAAGAGTGCTCAAATGTCTCTGGGGGGTTGATAGAGGCCTTCTTAAGTGAAGTGATGCATTTGTGTATTAAAAAAAATCCAGATCTAAAACTTTTTGAGATGTTCTTGAGACTACTGTAGGATGTAGGTGTAGCATAAGCTAGCTTCCCAAGAACCAAGTTTTGTTTAAAGCAAAGGAAAACCAGTCTCTTCTTGGCTGATATCAAATTCCTCTGGTATTTTTCTTAACAAATCTTCATTTTGTACTTTTAGTGTATTATATCGCTCTCTATTCGTCAGTTTTCACTGGAGCTTAAGCTATGCCTACAGTACATCCCACGTCATCCATTGGAACACTACTCTCTCATGAACTGAATTACTGATTCAGAAGGCCTTTGTTTACCCTGGATCAATGTGAGGCATTTTTTTTGTGATGTATTGATGCCCTTTTTTGGCCTTTTAAAAATTTGACCTCTATTCACTGTCATTATAAAGCTAGAAAGAGCCAGGAGATTTTTAGTAATTGTAATTTTTGGGTGAATTATACTTTTAAGGATATATTTTAACATCCAAAATAAAACAAATTCTTAGTTTTTTTTTTACAAACATAAGCAATTTTTGATGGTTAGAAATACAATATATAGTGAATGGAATTCATATTCACAATGTTTGTTTGGTGTCAGACCTTGCCTATCGGTGTGAAACTGTGTAACTGAGAACTTGAAACACACTCTGTTTGTCTCATTCTTCAAATAAAGCCGAGCATCACCTCCTTTCTTTTTTCTGAGGTAAAACTTTTCACCTTCACGGCACATTCCATCAAAACACCTCCATCCCAAAAGATACGGCTACTGTGCATAACTGCCGCAGTCTCATTTTCCTTAACGCTACTGATTGCCTCATTTGGCCAATGAGAGCTTTCCCGACCAATAAACCAGCTGTCGTATCTGATAACTAGTAGATGTACATCTCGCCTGCAGGGGCGGATGGTTTTTGAACCCAGCCGGACACACCACTGCAGATACAGATCTGGCACTGCAAGCTAAATGTGCTCCAAAAAAGGTCTCTGGTATAAATAACTAATGGATGGAAGAGATGGATTATATTTATCCAGCTCAATACAGCAGGAGTAGATCAGTCTGCCCTGACTCACACACCTAATGATATCTGGCTTCAGCCCATTACGGACCACAGGCAGCCGTCTTATAAAAATACCCAGACACGGTGAGCTCAGACTGGGGTAGAGAGAAAAAGCCGCCCCTGTGGCCTGTTGGGGATCAGGACTGTCTGAGTCAGCTTCTCTTCTTTTCTATGAAAGTCACCTTTCTCCTCCTCACACTAGGAAGGGAAGCAGACTTTGAGAGGAAGAGCGGGGTGGTGTAACATTGGAATAATTGTGCTTTTATGTCGGCCTGTGTAGCAGGACGATTTCCCATGTGGTGTGGCCATTTAGAAAGGTGAGGATGAGGGTGGCCGTAGCTTGTGTGGGCTGTTTGTTTTCTTCTGGCCCAGAAGTGTCTAGTTTCATATTGTTGGCTATGAACTGTTTATTTTCTTGAGCATTCCTGGAGCATAATTCATGCAAATAAAAAAAAGCATGATGCAAACACCCCATGTGTGAGTCCACCCATCTATATTACACTTATTTATTTCATTATTTCTTTATGTATTCTTCAAGTCTGCACTCATATATTCAGAACTCAACTTCAGTTTGCTCTGGTTTGAATGTGACCGATAAGAATGCTTTATTCTGAGAGTCAACACTTTTCGCTATAATCCCTTGACAAAGCTTTGACATCTCTGCGAGATGTTCTTCACTTAAATTGTAACACTAAATTATGTGTTTTGTGCGCACAGGGCAGTTGACTCTCTAAAGTTGTTTTAATCAAGGCTTCATAGAGACATGATTTGAGTCCCTGCCGCTTGGAAGATATAAAAGTCTGCAGCCCTTCCATTCTCTCTCTCTGTGTCTCACGCTTCTGTGCATTCTCTCTCTGATTGCCGTAAGAATGACTGTGATTGGATTGTCACTGATTAAAATGGTGTTGAATTGCAAAAGTAAGAGTCCCACAGAACAAAGCACATTTTTGCATGTGTCTGAAATAGGTGTTATGTGCTATTTACAGATCAAGAATACTTCTTCCTACTAAAGTCACACTAGCACAGAAGTGACTTGTTTTTGCCATTGTCTTTCACTACAAAATACGGCAGGCAGACAGTAGGTCATTTAGGGCCAACAGAAGGAAAAAAAAATAAGTTTAATTGATAATTGTTGTTTTAGTAAATCATAAATAAATACAGTAAACAAAAAAGCTCTAACACTGAAGATAAACTTCTGTCATGCTATTTGTAACTCTAAGAATGTGAAGCTTTTAAAGGTTATTCTAAACCATACTTTGATTTTACACCATAAGTATATTTAAAGTCTTCTGTTTTGAAAAGTCTCTCAGAGAGGTTCTTTACTGTATTCATATCAGAGCAGATATGAATGAGTTTTCAGTGTGTGGCTTCATGAATCTGATTTACTAAATGAGATTGTTGCTCCTCTTGCATTAGTAAATGAATTGCTGCAGCTGCCGAAATTCCTCTGATGATAAATTCTCTCCGTTCTCTCTTTGTCAGTTGGAAATACACTGCTTATATTTTCTATCTGACAGAAACCTTGATGAGATGTCCTCAAATGATAGTCCAAGAGCAGATTGCAATATACATGTGTATGTAGGGCCAAAAAAAACATGTAGCAATGTCAAAAAAGTATTGTGAACCATATAGTCCATTGGCCGGAGAAAAGAGATTGTGCACATACTGACTGTAAGCTGCCGATGTGGACCATGTTAATGCGAGTTCTAGAACATCACTCTTTTTCTGTTTTTCCTCTTCAGAGAAGCTAACTTGACTTTGTCCCCGTGGCTCCTTTGAAGGTGTTTTCATTTAATCTTTTCTGTAAAAAGATTTTGGCCTGAGGTCACAGATCACATCAGGGTTGTTTTCCGACTCACTGACCATTTAATCAAGCTAAAGTCCATCGCCGCGGCCCCCCTCGCTCTCCGCTTTTGTTCGCCTTTCTCAAAGGTGAAGTTGCTCTTCTCGAAACACACCTCATGGTCCCGTTTCACGCTGCTCTTCAGCTCCATTGACCAATGGATCACCTTGACCCAAACTCCGGAGAACTCTCGGAACAACAGAAGCTTGTATCTCTTCCACCCTCTCGGATTTGAGCGAGCTGGCTGGAAGATGTTTCTTTTTATCAGAAGGTCGATGTACCAAGTCTCTAGAAATTGTGTGCTCTATTTTTCCATTTACTTTGAATGAGGCCCTTTGAGATGCAGTAGCGTTCTTTCTTAATGGCTTGTGCTAGGCAAAGTACTTTTCATTCTCTATTTCCTTAGTAAACCATCTATGCATATTTGAGAAGCACTAAAGAAACGGGAAGCTTTTTCACCTCCCTTTTATATGTTAATAAGTCTGTTTATTTTGCGATTCTAATCAGGGCTGTCAGTGTGGTCCGTGAATTTCAGTGGCACTTCAATCCTAACTGTGCACGATTATGTGGTTAGTGGCTGTTTAATTATTTTCATTTAGCATTGTTCTTTAGATCTGCAACCCACTTTTTGTGGTGAATCACTGAGTATATGTGAATAAATATGTTCATCCAGTTCTTTGAAGCTTCCATTCATGTATGCTTTGATCGCTTTAAAACATCACAGTCGAATGTACTAAATGAAACAACTTCATTTCACTTAAATATTACTGAAAGTTCATTGCACTTAATAGAAAACAGTTATGTGAAGAGATGAAATGGACTAATAGAAGGTTTTTTATTGTAATGGTTTTAATGAAAACAGTGATATACGAAGTATAATAAGTTCATAGTATTCCTAACTCTTGGTTTCTAAACTTAAATGGACTGAGGCAACTGTTTCCTCAAAGAATTAGCTATCCAAAGGACAACTCAACAGCTTTTATTCTCTAACACAGCGTTTATAGTTTCATAGCTTCATATCACATAGCTTTTCCCAGCATGAATAAAGTTTCCTCAGGTGAGGCTGGATTTAAATGAGCCCAGGTCCCCATCAGAACATTAATAGCATTGAGAGATAATGGCGAAACAAATTCTGGATGGACGCTATAGGGAAATGTATGCAGGGGGAATTTGAAGACATATTACCCACAACCTTGAAAACAGTAAGCTACATTTACAATTAAATAGGTTTTTGGAGAAGAGAAGAGAATAGAATAAAAAAAAAAACAGCAGACCTTGAAATGCTAATGTAAATTGATGTGATTTATTTTCCTAATGTATTTATGATTTTATCTGGCTCATTTAATTAAGTATTGAATTTACGAATCAAGTGTGGAATTGGAGGCTACTTTGGATGCTGCAATTGGATGGCTATGAAATGCAAAGTCTAAATAAGATGCCACAGTGGAATGTGTTGCTAAAGAAAAGCACTTTCTAGTTTACTCAGGTAAACAATGGAACCGCAGTTCCTGAATTGACATTAAGAAAAGCAATATCTTGAAGGCTGTTGGTTATGAACATAGTCATTTAAATTTGGATTTAAAGTGACATGCATACTACACAATGATTTTATTTCTTTTTCAGATGAAACCACAATGAAAAGGGTACAAGTACAGTTGTTTAGGCATTAGTTTCTTAAGTTTAAATTGAGATCCTAAAGCGATATTTCAGGTTTGGTGCAGGTTAAGTACATAAATTCAAATAAATGTTGAGATATTAAAATACGTATGATATCACCACAAGATGTAAACAATATGCATATTATGATTGTGCTGTGTGACCTTTTCTGTGTGAAGTTATAATAAATGTTACAACTTTTACAACAGACTTTTAGAATAAAAGTTTACATATGACTGCGTTTACAGCTTGTGCGAGAGACAAACAAATTAATAGTTGTTTTTTTTCAATTTAACTTTACATTTCTGTTTTTTTTCTTCTAATAATGGTGCCATTTTCTTCACTGTTAGTGCCTCAACCTTGATTTTTATAATTATTTCTGTTCAAATCAGTGCCACTGTCAAGTGAACTTAACTTGTGTTGAAACCAGAATATCCCTTTAATAAAGCCAAATCCTAGATGATCTGCAAAAAACTCCAATACAATGTTCCAATCCAAACTGACAGAAAATGATTGAATATACATGCCTGCACTCAGCACATACTGCTGTGTGTGTGTGTGTGTGGATGAGCAGTTATAATTCAGGACTATAGGTACAGGCAGTGTGAAGGAAATGAGCAGTCAGCTGTGCTGTAATCCCTTTTAGGCTGATTTTGAATGATTCCCATCATATAAATCAGATCCTACAAACTCAGCCTCAACACCCCCGGGTTCCTTTCACATCCGATACTGACATCTCACCTTCCTGATGCTAGACATGGCAAAATCTTCAGTACGCCTCCAGTTTGGAGTCAGATGCAGTTTGACAATGTAAATCTTTCAATAAATAAATCAACAAATAAACATTTTCTCTCTCAGCACATTAAGGTGATAGTCCTTGGCACCGAAAGGCATATTTTCTCATGGCTGGCGAAGATTGAATGTTTGCAGCTGTATTTAGAGGCAGTACGTTTCCCATCCGTCCTTTTTAGCAGTCAGAGAAATGTCTGTGCCGGTGGTTCTTTCTCTTTGGCGCTGTTCTGATGACAGCTACACTTAGCGATGGCTCTGATTATGGCCATGACTGGCACTCCTTCTCCAGTCACTATGGCAACTCACACATCAGCATTCCTTTTGATAATGCTCATTGTTTTTCTTTCTTTCATCTGTCACCTTTCCTTTTTCCCCTTCTGTTTTTCTTTTCTTTCCTTCTTATCTTCTCTTTTCTCCAAGCCAGCTTGCTTGAGTACATACTAATGTTCCTCCTGTTTTATCAGGTCTGCAGCAAGTTCTAGATTAGTTCATCTAATTTGACCTCATGAAGTAATATTCAGTTGATCATCTTTATGGGTTTTTCCTCTGCATTTGAATTACCTCTAATTTTCTCTCCTTCTTGCTCTTTCTCTCTCTCTCTCACACACATGCATATACACAGTAGTATTTCATGCTTGGATAGAGTCATTTCAAATATCACAAACCAGCGTGTCATGAACATGAAAAAAGTATTTGTTTTAACATTTGTAGTTTACATGCTCGATATTTTTTGTATAGTACACATACTACTGTACTTTTTTTAGAAAGCTTTATATGCGATACAGTGCTGAGATACTGTATAAAGGCTTGTGTTCGCCTCTAATAGATAACAAATACGGTATTGCTCTGTATGAAGTCTCTATAATATAGATATTTCTGATACTGTAATCATCCACCCTTTGATTGAATTGACCATTTCTAACTTTGTGCTCGGAGCAGGCTGGATGAAACACTAGTCTGTAAGCTAAAGACATTAGCGTGTGTTTCTCTTGCTTATCCCAGCTCTCATCTCTGACCTTCCCTGCAGCGTGTGTTAGCAAGACACCATTAGAGATCCCATGTGCAACTCTTACTGTAGTAATATGATGAAGGTAATCCAACCTCGGGCCTGCCTTTCCTTTTTATAGATAAATCAATATTAGACTCTAACATTGAATTTGTTCTTGTGTAAATGTGAAGCTCTCAGGGCAGTTTGCTCACAGTCATTTTTGAGAATGTTTCTAGTCAATTAACTAATGGACTCAAATAAGGTTGAATGTATGTAGGGTCCAAATTGAAAGGTCACACCTGTCAGTGGCAGGTGAAATGAGACTCGCCAGCCATACATATTTCCATGACTTTGCCACGACTCCTCCAGTTGTTTGTGAGAACTGAATATAAGTTTTTTTGTGTTGTAGCAAATGCACTTTGGATTTATTGACAACCTTGACTTTTGTTCTTGGAAACCGGTATCATATTTTCATCTTCGTTTTTGAAAATGTTTTAATTATTTAAACCTGTTGTGTTTAATTATAGATTGTTCAATCGCTAGCATTTGAGAGTATTTCACAGTGGTACCTGCCTGATAAACAGTAAAACAAACAACTGGGATGTTTTAAGAGACCCAGTGCTTCATTTTTGTGACTTAGACTTATGCTTTGTAGTTAAAGAACGGCGTTTAGGCATTTTAAAGTATTTCATTTAAACAAAGCCCTCAAACAGCAGTATGCAGACTTTAAATCCCTCGGTCCCCTGCTGTTTGCCAAGCATTCAAGTCCTCCAGAAACGAGAACAGCCCATGCAGAACTGATGCAATGCTTAGAATTCCTGCATCATATGATATTTCCATGAACGTTCTTTAGTATAACGGCAGAACCCTAAGCCTCCTCTTAAAGATCATATTCCAAAAGATGTAAATATTCTCACTTAAGTATATTTTCGCTGAAAGGAAGGGTGAATTCTATACAGTTCCTTGCATGTTTTGCATAAATTGATTTGTTTAGCATGAATCAATGGCAGGCGTGGTGTTTTCCATGCTTATCAGCGTTTAATCGCTCAAGTGCTTGCAGGAAACGCCATAGTTTTCGGTTCCGTGTGACTTTCCAAAGGTTAGCCTGCACATTAACGCTCTCATGCATTCAGCAAACAGAGCGGTCGTTCCCATTGCACCTGGCGTGATGCATTGCCATGCGGAAGCGCTACAAAAAGCCATCGAATACTACGCCGCGTTTTCCAGGTGTCGGAAGCGAGCTTATTATCCATTTTCACGTCTCCCTCACTCGCTCTCCTCTGTCTTGGTTTGTATGTCTGTCAGAGACACCAGATGCCCCTGAATGGGGTTTTTCTTTGCTCTTGTTTTCATCCCAAGCAGATACTGGCCTGCGAGCCCGATAGCAGCCGCCATAATAAACTATGTGCTATGTGAAATGCAGGCCCCGGCAGGCAAGCAGCCAGACGTGCAATGTGCAGGAAGATGAGTGTCGCCCGCCCGCTCGCTCTCTTTCTCTCTCTCTCTCCCTCCCCAGGTATGGAAGATTGCTTTTATACAGCCCCTCAATCAAAAACTCACACTGCCAAGCTGTACTACAACCACAGATGGGGGTAGAGCTCACCTCACATCTACAAAACGCTCTCCCCGGTGGAGCCAAGAGAAGGACGAGGGGAGGGGGGGGGTTTAAAGACAAGCAGGCAAGAAGGGGAGAAATAAGCGAGTCAGTTCGGCGCTGATTAATTAATAAGGTCGTTAGCTGAGGGGTGAGACGGTTAGACGCAGCAGATTGATATTCCACAGAGATGGCGTGCCACTCGTGCTCAGCCTCCCTCCATCACCGCTGCTGATCCGGCAGGGCCGAGGGGTCGCTGTACCCCTGGGAACGTTCCGAATTAAAAACACTGACCTGTGACATCACTTCCTGCCGACACAGCATTGCTGTCGGGGGCTGTTGGAAGTTTTCAGGCTCTTGATGCTGTTTTTTTTTTTTTCTTTTGGCGTTTCTGAAGTCAACGGAAGTGAGTAACAATGTTGTGCCATTATTTACCTCCTCCGCAAGCACATCTCACTCTCCCTCCCTCAGTCTATCCACCCCACGATACCTCGGCCTCTAGAGGGTCAGAGGCAATAACACAGGCCCACTTCAATTTTCTCATTTCAGCTGGCGTTGATGGGCCAGCAGCAGCAGGACAGAAGGCTAAATCGATCATCCTCCGCTATAGAAAGGCGGGGGTCAAAAAACGCCGTCCGTAAGATTGCAGGAAACCCCTCCGTTCACGCAAACAAACACCAGATTTATGCACTCTTATTTATTTGCCCTTTTCTCCTTAAAATCTGCATATTCATTTGGACGTTAGAAGGATGAGAGAATACCTGCTGATAGTAACAGTGTGAACTGTCCCGGAGAGCGGTATTCATAGCCTCTGTCTCACCTCCAACACTTAAACAATCACACACACATACACACACATTCTGCTGTAATATTTATCTCTCTGTGACTCATTCTCCGGCCGGTGGGGGATTTTGGCACCGTGTCAGCTCTGACCAGGGGGCTGTATTGTAATTATAGCATATTGCGAAAAAAACTAAATAACATATTGACTCTCGCAAGCCTGTGGTACATTTTTGTGCGTGTGCGTGATTGCAGAAAACCTCGGTACAGTGGCAGACTTGAGGGGGGAAAAGAAATAAAAAAAGAAGAGGAAAAACAGCACATGACCTTATCATCCTGTAAAAGACCTACACACACCAAAGCCAGCTCCACATTTGCCCTCCCAGCTGCACATCTGCCACCCTGTCATATGATTGACTGCTGGCCCAGAGGAGGCGGGCACTTAAAGAGCCAGTGGTATCAGAATGAGTGTTTTGTGACTTTTTAGTACTGCACTTTAACCAGATCAGGATTTTTATCCAATAAAATTTGAAAAATTGGGAATGGCTGCATTCAAAATATTGCATATTTCCTTTCCAAAACAGTTTATGAAAAAATACTATGTCTGAATTGACAGTACTTACAAAATTCTAGGAGAAAAGTACCTGGATGACTTTTGGTGAGATTCTGAAGTGTGCATCTAATGGGCACTTGACAATCTCATGAAGCCATGGGAGGGGATTTGGGAATGTGCAGCTGATGCTGGTAGGTCACATGACAATAACAATATGGTGAATGTAAAGTATCAGGATTGCACTTATACTACACACATTCATACTACATTGAACATACTTCTCAACATCTTTTTGAACAGTTATGGGCTATATTCAGAGTAATATAACACCATACTGCTCTTACTATCACTAAAATATATAGTATGTTACATCCTACACAGTATACAAATGTTCTGTATGATTAGAAAAGCTATCCAAATTTCCTGTATATCAATGCAGCACAGAAAACTACATATTTGTATTGAAGTTTAATTTTCGAAAAGCAATTCAGAGCTTGATGGTCAGGAATGGTCTCAACAATTCACCCGTAGGTCAACTGAGGTTTCCTGTTTGTTGGAACATCAGGCATCAACACAGTGTCATTTTTTTCCTTCTCTCTTTCTCTCATTTTTCCCCCCTCTCCTTCCATCTCTCTTTTTGTCTGTGCAGTGCTGCCCCAATGGACCACTCCACTGACAGAGAGTGGACACAGTGAGAGAGAAGCTAAAAATAACTTCAAAAAGCAGTTAGCTTTGACATCCCAGCCCAAGTGTGTATTTCCCGGAAAATGTGTGTGTTTGTACAAAGCCTTTTGTGATGGTGTTCTCACTCCGGTCTAAATTTGCTCATCGTGCTGCTGGCATGTTGGTAATCACGCCCCGTCTCGTCCTGTGGCGTAAAAATAGACAAACAAACACAAATAAATTAAAAAAACTCTAACAAGGCACCAGCACGAGAACATTACACCTCCATGGAAAGTTGCAGGGTTTTTTTTTAGCAGAATTCATTTGAATTTGATGAGCCATGAAATATGAATGGAAAACATGAACATATCTGATTAACCTGGGGTAGACCGCATGCCTGTGCGATGACAGAAAGGCGAGAGATCGTGGTGAGAGGTCACAGTACAGGCCTCTCCATGGCTTTTAGATGGTGAAATTGCCCTTTGTGCTGATCTTCAACAAGCACTCAAGGTTTAACCCAAATCTTCATATTAACCATCATAAGACAAACCACACAAATGGTCTCAGATGTGCAGCAAAAGGGCAACCCCTGCCAACAGCCATTTCTCTCACCCAGCTCTTCTAAAGTCTAAGGTCACTCTCACAGGCTCACTACAGTCGATTGGATGGCAATTTGAATAGCATTTGCATATCATTACAGCATGTGACACATGCCTGTTTGGAGGAATTTACAACTGTTGGAAGCCTAGCGCAATTAACTATATATCTATCTATCTGCCTCTCTGTCTCTCTGTATGTATGTCTATGTCTACATATATACACGCACACTATACACACTATACAACATACACTAGTCAACATTTGAACCTTTCATCAAAGTTGTTTTTTAGGACAACTTTGATGAAAGGTTCACTTTCTTGATCCACTTAAAATGTTGACTACTATATAAAAACAGTAGGAGAACAAATTATATATATATATTCATTACTGACCCCATAATTAGAATCTGATTTATAAACAAATTAATCTTATGGCTTTGATTCTTTTAATGAATCATTCAAAATGAATCAGTAACTTGAATCAGTCTGACTGAATGTCTGGCTTATTTACTTGTTTTGATGTTTATATGACACAAATGAGTTTTATTCTGTGATGTATTATATGTGAAAATGTTCAAAATATGTTAAAATAGTATAATGTTTTTTTAGTTTGCCTTTAGAGACAGTAATGAACGGCTGACCTTGCTGCAAGAGTAAACAGGAGTTTGTTTGTGCCAGTGTTTGTACAGTTTATTTTTTATTGTTTGTTTTTATTGTAAGCATATTAATCTTTAAACTCTTCATTCCCCTTGCCTTTTCACCGTAGGGCCATGTAAATGTATCATTGAGTATATTTAAACAGGGTGCCCTCTGAGATCCCCCCAATTAGAGAGGTCTGGAACAATAATGCTAACGCTTAATTGCATTAACATAATGCCTCCTAACGATCATTACACTCACCAAAATAGTTGTGATAATAAAGCCATTACTATTTTGAGAGCACAATTAGCCTACGGTGCCACCCTTTGTGATGTTATAATTGCGACATTTAGACGTGTGCACATTCCGTTCCTCATCCTGTTGGGAGAAGAGGATGGGAGGCGGAACGCTTGTCATAGACCGCGGCAATTTGCATCCTCGTCTGAGACAGACGTGTCACCTGCATTCCGCCGTACTACCCGGCAGCGGCGCAAGCTGATTGGTTGCATAGATAGACGGCATTCTCCAAATCTGTCAGAGGTGAAAGAAATGGCTTAAGATAATAGAGTTAGATGGATAGATAGAAGGCAAAAGGAAGACACGGAGAGAGTGTTGGCGAGATATAGGGAAGGATAGAAATGGAGAAAGAGATTGGTTTTCATGCCTGGTAGTCAGCAGCTCTGTAAATCTCCCAGGACTGAAGAGGGGGAGAGCAGAAGGTTGATAGTCATCCATCACTTTTGACAATTCCACCTCTCTGTCGCCACTTACTTGACGGAAGACCCCGAGCGAACGGGAGAGAGAGCAACAGAGTGTCTTTTTA
Organism: Enteromius radiatus; assembly: GCA_032357445.1. Classification (NCBI taxonomy): domain Eukaryota; kingdom Metazoa; phylum Chordata; class Actinopteri; order Cypriniformes; family Cyprinidae; genus Enteromius; species Enteromius radiatus. Next base: position 15,263 of record JAUCMS010026834.1, read on the forward strand.
TAGAGGAGGATGGCAACACTGTTCCATTTTGTTTATGTATTTGTCTGATCCTGAGTGAGAGATTGTGGCACTACAGTTCAGTTTTGTGCTTGGAAGCGGAGCCGAGTGGCCTGGCATCTGTAATATGTACAGTAGGGATATAATCTGGAGACAAACGTCCCTTAAAGGAACAGTTCTCTTAAAATGTGAATGGTGACCGTGGATATCAAGTGTTTTAACTTTCATTCTGTTCCTCAAACAAAGGTGCTGAATGACTTCAGAACACTTGATTTATAGTGCACAAGTACTTCTGTGAAGCTTTTATCGTGTTTTGTCCTATGTTTCGATCTTGACTGGCCCTGATCTCCATTTGCTTTCAAGAGGGTGTAAAAGACACTTCATACTCAGTAATGTAATCAGTCTGACTGCACTGACACCATCGGATGAGAACAAAACTGAATTAAACTGGATGATGACACTTCAGAGAATCTAATTTGTTTCATTATTAATTAATTCAGCAAAATCAACACTGTTATTGAACAAAATTGAATCAGCATTGAACTGATTCGCGCTGAATAACAACACCATTGTCTTCTGTGTTTCATAATTGATAACTGATAATTGATTTGATGTTCCTGTATGGTACTATGGGGCTGCTTTGAAACAATCTGAATTGTATGAAGCTCTATAAAAGTAACTTGACTTTTAAAATGTAGTTCTACAGATGTAACATCATCATACAGGTTTGTAAATGATGGTAGAATTGGGTATACTATCCCTTTAAGTCATGTTAAAATGGAGGGTGAGATCATGAACCATGAGACATCAAAATGAACTAATGCAATAAGAGAAGAAAGGATGTAAAAGTCCATTTAGTTTGACCGATCCATGCATTAAAATACGTTTAGACTTCATTTTTGTTAATTATGGGTAATGTAAGTTGACGTAGACACACAAGAACATTGATTTATTGCATGCACAATAGCGTGACTCGCACATATAAGCTACCGGGGTTAAGTATTACAAACACGTATACAAAGATCTTTCCCTCATAGCTGCGCACGGAGCCATCAGTAGGTTAATGGAATGCTTTTAAAGCTCTCCGAGCACCATTGTGTGAGTGACTGTGACCTTTTGCATTGTGTCGTCTGTGTTTTGCTGGACCGTCAGTCAATGGCGATGGAGAGACCTAATTAAACATGTTAGAATCACGTGTTGCTGCCACACAATGGAGCGGTAGATTGCGATTGCCTTTTCACTGAATACAGCAAAAGCGCCCACTTCCTGGTTTTCCAGTGGAATTAAATAATCCTGCACAAAAGGCTCTGAATGCCTGAACCAAACAAAAGGTCTACATGCCTGCTGCTGCTTCAGAAATGCCTGCCGGAGTTTTCTGTTATCTGATATCACAGTTATTGAATACATCCCTTTTTAAGAAGGAAATTAAAAGCTGACATTAAATTGCAGCTCGACACGCTTGCTGTTAGTCAGTATGTGTATTTTTTTTTCTCTTTCTCAAAAAATGGGTTTGTGCTAAATCTGAGGACTTTGAGGACAGGTGCCCAGCTGTAACAAACCCTTTAACATGTAACCCACCAATATTAAATCGCAGTTGAAATGTACTGTAATGTCATTTACAGTTAGTTTTGTATATGGCTCACTGTACTCTGTATTTAACCCCTGTCACTATACAGTATGTACTTGTTTATGCCCCACTGCATTCTGCATTATTCAGTGTCATTAAGCTAATATATCTACATTGAACTTTCTTAGTAAGAACTAAGAAATGTAATGACTTACAGAGGACAAAGTACATTATTTATGTCTCTCTCCATTTAGACAAGTCTCTTAAATATTTCAGCAGTGTTTTCCCCAGAGCAGGACTCTGCAGATCGATCAGTATCAAAAGACACCGTTTGCCCCCAAACACTGTTTGACATCCAGCTATTTCTGTTCAGGAGCACTGGGTAGGTCATTGCTTGTTGGCAGTCTTTTTCTCGTTCACTTTTCTGTAGGTTTCTTATTCTCTGTCTCTTAACAGAGTGTAAATCATTAGTTCACCTGTGCAGCTCAGAGCAGCTTGTTGTTGAGATGTAGGAGAACTTCACCACTGGAGCAGGTGTGTGTGTGTGTGTGACTCGTGTAAATAAGAGGATTCTTCTTTAATCCCAGAATCAGGTTTTAATGAAGTCTTTACTACAGATATGCAGCCACTGACTATAAAACAACAGCAGCTGTTAACATAAATGATATGGTTGCTATCGTACTATGGTGCCACAAAGTATCATTTTAATTAGGGATGCACCGATAGCGATCGGCCGATATGTTTGCGCGTTTTGTCGGTAAAAGCGGTTCTGTAATCAGCAG
>JAUCMS010027418.1:0-17518 GCA_032357445.1 Enteromius radiatus
ACCAAAACAGGAAGACATAAAACTAAGAATACAATAAACAGAATCTAAACAGAACTAAACAGACATGATATGTAACAAATATGTGTAAAATTATGCTTACTGTAAATAGCTTTGGCTATTGCTTAACATTATTTGTAAGATTTATATAACATTAAAAAAAACAAAAAAAAAAAAAACGGTACTGTACATTGCACTGAATGGAGATGGCACAACTCACTCCTAGTGACCCTGTTTTTTTAGGTGGTTGCTGGGCTGTTTTTGGTTTATTGCTTTTCTGGTTGGATGTTATGTTGCTAGACAGTTTCTAAGGTATTACCATTACTCTCTTTTTTTGCTTTCTATCAGCATCATGACCCTATTGACGGCTATGACAATGTGCTAAAGTTCCTCAACACTGTGTTCACTGTTATTTTCACTGTGGAATGTGTTCTCAAGATCCTGGCATTTGGTATTGTGGTAAGCACACACTGGGAATATGATAACTCTTTCTTTCTTTCTTTCTTTCTCTCTTTCTTTCTTTCTCTCTCTTTTTCTGTATACAATGCAATGCATTTCTAGCATTCATTATTTTGTATGTTTCAGAATTATTTCAGAGACACATGGAATATATTTGACTTCATCACAGTTCTAGGAAGCATCACTGAAATTGTGGTTGACAAAGTCCACTCAGCAAAAGTGAGAAATCCATCAGCCTCATATACATCAGCCTCAAATCCATCAGCCTTAGTATGTGTTCGTTGTTCGTAGTCATTTGCATGAGCAATAACATCCATATGCTAACTGCTTTTTGGCCAGTATTTGCATGAGCAAGTTCCTTTGTGATTGCTATGTGCTCAGTATTTATTTCATCAAGCAGTGATCTTTGTATTCAGATTTGTTTGTGTCCAGTATTTATTTATATAAACAATAACCTCTGTTCTGATTGGTTTGCAGAGTTTTAATATGGGCTTTCTGAAGTTATTCCGGGCAGCTCGGCTGATTAAACTTCTGCGTCAGGGCTACACCATCCGTATTCTGCTTTGGACTTTTGTTCAGTCTTTCAAGGTCAGACCTGGTTTTTACTACAGTAGCGCTACATTAAAATGCCTTAGGCCCTAATCAGACAGAATGTGTTTTTTTGCAGTGAAAGGCACCTTTTTTGAAATGAAAAAGCACATGAAGTGCTTTCGATTGTCTAATTGAATGAAGGGAGAGACAGGGCTTCAAATGTGGTGACAAAAGTTTAGAGTTGCTTGGGAAATCCAGAGACTCCAGTGATGAAGGAGACACTTGTGGTGGCTGTTGCGAGGCTGAACATTTAGGTTTCTGATAATATGAGAGTTTACCAAAGATTTTCGAGTGCTTGTGTTAATCATAAGACTGACAGGACAGCGGATTCGGTAGTTGCCTGGCAAAATAAAAAAATGTAGTGTGCTGATCTTTTCTAAATTAAATAAAGTCAATCAAAAAGTCAGTGTGGTTTGTCTTATGTTTTCAAACCTAAAAAGCGTGTTCTGTGTGATCTGGCCTTATTCTTCTATTTTTTAATTTCTAAACACCCTGTTTGCTTTTAATTAAAACAAAGCCACTTATAATAAAATATTTTCTTTCAGAGAATAGATTCAAAGTTCTGTGCAGTTTCATAAAAGCCACCCAAGGTTTTGCACTGCATTGTTACTTACAAAATGTTACAGTACTTTAGTACAGTACAGTACTAAACCATTAAACCTTTGTTTTGTAGATAATTTCAACTTGAATTTGCTTTGTATTTTTGTAAGCTTTGTACTTTTGCTCTTGCTATTCAGTAACTACCAGCAGTTACGTAATTTTAATATTTGCCCATTATTGAATAATGATGGGTCTTTGTCAAGCATCTGGGTTACATATTTTCATCAGGAAATGTAAAAATAATGTAATATTCATTTTTGAGTTTAGATGAGATTTACATGAGATTTGTCTTGCAGGCTCTTCCATATGTCTGTCTGCTAATCGCCATGCTGTTTTTCATCTATGCCATCATTGGCATGCAGGTAAAGGTTGTGTTTGTCCCCAGACTGTTCATCTTTATATTTTTCTCTTTGTCTCTTCCTTTGTTTTTTTTTCAGCGTTTTTAATACTTAACCTTGTTAAGCCTGAAAATTTAACAGACACCTTTTATGTATTTGTAATCTCACTAAAGGTATTCGGCAACATCAAGCTAAATCCAAAAAGCCATATCAACGAACACAACAACTTTAAGACATTTTTTGGTGCACTCATGCTGTTGTTTAGGTAAGATTAACTTCTATTTTGATGTAAAACATGGGTGCTACATTTTATGGTATGTTAATTATTTTATTAGGAAGCTAATACAATCAAGCAATCCATCCTATGGGAATAAATAAATGTGACTTAATGTATGATATACTGTACATGCAGATATATATATGTGTGTGTGTGTGTGTTTAGGAGTGCAACAGGTGAGTCATGGCAGGAAATCATGTTATCGTGTTTAGGAGAGAAGGAATGTGAAAAAGATGAGTCTTTCAACAACTCAACAACAAATGAGAAAAAAGATTGCGGTACAGACTTTGCATACTTCTACTTTGTCTCCTTCATCTTCTTCAGTTCTTTTCTGGTGAGACGCAATTTATTTTAATGATACAAATACATTGCAAATCTGTAAACTAAAACCTATTCACAAAATACATATGGTGAGTTTTTAACACGTTTAAAAACATTTATTAAAATTAAACTAGTATCATGAAAATCCACCACTGCTTAAGACTCTGAAGCTCACTCTGAATACCTTTTTGCTTTTGTGTCTATTTCACTGTCTCTATTTTCATCTCTCTCTCTCTCTTTCTCTTATAGATGCTAAATCTTTTTGTGGCTGTGATTATGGATAATTTTGAGTACCTGACACGTGACTCATCCATTTTGGGTCCTCACCACTTGGATGAGTTTGTACGGATCTGGGGAGAATATGACCGTGCAGCATGGTGAGAGATACTTTCCACTCCTTTCAGCTGATCACATGCTGCAAAAAAACAAAACAAAAAAAAAAGATTTATTTTCTCATTCTGCAACGTAATATTTACTTGATTATAAGTTATTTATAAATACTAACAATTGTTTATTTACAATGTTTTTGTAATCGTATGTCTAATGAATGTCATATTTAAAAAATGTACTGGGAAATTTGCTTTGTAATTGTCACCAATGTTTCTGTTTCTTTCATTACACTAATTTGTAACCATGCAGGATTATTTAAAGGGGTCGTATCATGAGGAATTCTCAGTTTTTTTGTCTTTTGAGACCAAAGCTTTTACACTATGCAAACAAAAATTTGGACATCATTTACTGACACTAACCTGCAGAAAATATTTGTCAGAGCATTTACTTTGAAAATGACATCTGCTAAATTACAGCAGCTTGATTCTATTCAGAGAAAGGGTGTACAATGAAATAACTGTATCATGATGGTATTTGGTGCAAAAAAACCCTCCACTAATATATGTTATGACCCCTTTAAAATGTATTTTATGAAAAAAAAAAACACTCCTACTACATTTATCTTGAAGTTGTGTAATTTACTGTTAACGGCCAGTATTTCCTTCTCCAGTGGAAAACTACACTATAAGGAGATGTACAAAGTAGTACGCACAATATCACCTCCACTGGGCTTTGGAAAGAATTGTCCCTACAGGGTGGCATGCAAGGTTTGGCTCACCCACAAAAAAACTACCCCTTTGCCTCTCTCTCCTCCTCTCCTTTTATCATTCCCCACTCCTTCACTAGTTAACACCCGTCACCCCCTTCTCGTTTCCGTGATCTACTCCAGTGCTACTTTCCACCGGGTCAAAGACTGGCAGAGACAAGAGCTCAGCGCACAGAGAGACAGCTCATCCCTTTGGCCTGTATCCCGCTCCTGAAGTGTGAATAACTGCTGCAGTTAATGACACTGAGAGCCATCAATCAGTGAACTCCATTAGATAATATCTAACACTGCCCATGGATGTCAGTAGGGATTCAGTCTCTCTGTGTCTGAATTGGATTTGGGGCTTTTATAGAACATTATTACATAAATGTGGGTTTTAGGTTCGAGGAGGGCAGACTCCTCAGCTTTGCCATTGCCTCACCTGTTTGTAAATCAAAAGAACATTAAGCTCATATCTCCCCTGACCAACATTGATTTAACTTTATAAATTAACTTTATATTTACAAAGGGGAAATATTTGCTATTTGGCAGTTTTTACCTTATAAGGGCACATTTTTTTACTTATAAAAAACATGTAAGTTACCATTTTATATTTAGAATTTAAAAAAATTATTTAATAATAACACATTATATATTTTATATTATATTTAATTAAAATTTGTATATTTCACTATATATATATATATATATATATATATATATTATTTTTTATTATTTTTTTTTTTTTTGCACACATACACAAAAATATATTTTATTTTTTATTTTAGCCACCATCTCTTTAACCAGAGACCATGTTTATTCCTGACTCTAAGTGCAGTGTGCCTTGTGGGTTAATGTATTATAATAGCAGTACCTTTTTAATACAGTCAAATCCTCAGATCCACCTGCTTGACTCATCAGATCTTTGGCTGTTTTAATATTTTCTCTCCTTTAGCCTCTTCTATGCCGGCATTGCATAGAAAGACCTCCACCTGACCTCACCTCTATGTTTAATCAGTTTCCCTTTTTGACAGTTTTTCTTTTCTTAAGTATCAAACACATTAATATGACCTTCCCTTTCCTGTCTCTTCCTTCTCCCTCTATCTTTTCTGTTGTTTTCTTTTTCCTCTACGCCAATCTTCCTCACCTCCCTCGTTCGTTGGGAATGCCCAATTCTTCTTCCTCCTCCTCTTCTTCATCACATTGCCCCTGGTGACTGCCCCCTCCTAGTGGCCGTATTCATTACACTGATATGTACGAGATGCTGACCTGCATGTCGCCACCGCTTGGCCTGGGCAAGAAATGTCCCTCCAAAGTGGCGTATAAGGTAGTCTGCAGTATTACAATTTGAATGAAGTCTGCTTGGTTTCAAGAGGCTCGAGCTTAGGGCTGTAGTTACAGTGTCCCCAAGATGTATCTGGACACTTTAATGATCAAGGATGTTATACTTTGTCATTGTCTTTTAATCATTCTACCGTGAAGTCCCTATACATCCACCAATGATACTTTATTTGAATATGTCACCTTAACATCTTCAACACTGTCATAACCCTGACATTTATTCCAGTGTTAAAGACATATTACAAAGGGCATATTCATAAAGTATAATCCTCTTCCAATTTCAATGCATAAGTCTCTAAACTGTCTATCCAGTATATGTGTTTCAACTATGTGCATGAACGTGTGATGTTGTGACATCTTCTTAGTGTTAACTGTAGAAGTTTAAAGACAACTAAACTTAGATGACTATTAGTTCACTATTTTAAAAGCATGCTCACTCCCAAGCTTTGCAGTACTTGTGTTTCAATTGTCTTCTGTCCTTATGATGACTTACTCTCAGCGGTTGGTTCTGATGAACATGCCAGTGGATGAAGACATGTCCGTACACTTTACCTCCACTCTTATGGCCCTGATACGCACCGCGCTGGACATTAAAATCGCTCGAGGTTGCTACTACTGCTAATTTTCAGTTTTGTAAAGATCAGACATCCTGTGATTTGTCTTGTGTTTCCACAGTAATATTAGTTAAATGGTCTTTGTGTAAAAGGGGGTGAGGACAGGGGTCAGATGGACATAGAATTGCAGAAGGAAATCAGTGTCATCTGGCCACACCTCTCTCAGAAGTCTCTTGATCTGCTTGTACCCATCCACAAAGGTGAGAGATCTCAGTGAGATTTAGTTTGTATTTTATTACATTTTGTTTTGAGTATAATTTAAACTCACCTTGACAGTTTAGTTTGTGGTGCCATTATAGGTCACCCACTGATTCACCTGAAAGTGAGTGTAATTTGCAGCAAGCAAAGAAATCTTCAACAAACAAATCTTTCTTTCAGCCAGTGACATGACCATTGGGAAGATTTATGCAGCCATGATGATCATGGACTACTACAAGCAAAACAAAGCTAAGAAGCTTCGGCAACAGCTTGAGGAACAGGTAAAGATATATTTTACTTTCTACAGCCCTGGAACTTCAGGGCCAAAGACTTTTCGTGCCTATTCAATCAGCTTGCAAAATTAACATTGCAATTACCCTCTATATAACTGTATAGTATGCTGTTCATTTTACTGAAGACACGTAACAAAAAACCTTTATATCTCAGTTTTGAAGTGGTAAACTTCCTAAAGTTGAAAAGATGTACTGTTTTTTGGGTACTAGATCACTGTGTGACTGGAAAAATTGTGCTCATCTAATGCTGTCTTGCAGAAACATGCACCGATGTTTCAACGCATGGATGCATCTTCACTGCCACAGGATATTCTCTGCAGTGCCAAAGCTCTGCCGTTCCTGTCTCACAGCGCAGGATCAGCCCTGTAATTGTACATGTTGTGTGTGTGTGTGTGTGTGTACAGTACTTACAGTACATTCGCCCTGTATCTGTCTGGAACGAGTTATTTTAGTATCATAAATATACTAATATAGTTAAGATTTTTTTTATTTTCCGTTTTCATTTTACTTTTAGTTGAGTAACTTTTTGTTGTGGTTTTGTCATTTATATTTGTTTTTTTATGCCTATATTGTTCTATAACTGAGTTTTTGTTTTATTTTAGTTTGTTGTTTTAGTACTTCAGCTTAAATTAAATTGAGAAATGTTGCTTTAGCCACTAGCTGAAATATATTTCAGTTAATGTATATTTTAAGTAGTGAAAATGTTTTGTCACAGTTTAAGTTACTTTTACATAATGTACAATTTACCAATTTGTTACATGTTATGCTATATAATATATAAAATAATAATCAAATGTTTATATGCCTCTTCTTAAAATGATCATTTTGGCCTGTCCCAGCATGGGTCAGCTTGAGGTCTTGGTCTTTTTGATTGTATTCACTCAATGTCGCAAATATCTGAAATGAATTAAAATTTGTATTTCGTGATTGCCAAAAACAATGTTTGGACCCACAATGGACACACAGCCAAAATATTTAATTTACAAGTTTCTCTGTTTCGTTAGGAGTAGAGGTGGGTTTGTGGCACTGAGTCCCATTTCCCCTCAAGATCTCTTCATGCAGCCCTTGGCCCAAGACAGCATGGAAGAGAGGGATGAATACCAACACCAGTATCACCTTCAGAGTACGGTAGGGGAAACTAAATGCACAAAGAAATACATCTCACTTTGACATGTCTTACATGATTTGTTTTATTCATTAGTTTATACATGTGCATGAAATACCTGATGGTTACTTTATATTTCTGAAACAACATTCAAATTCACAATCTATTTAAAATTCTCAAACTGTATGTGAATTCAGACTCAGTTAATTCCCTAGCCATTTATGAATAATTCAGTTTGGAAAACTGAATCAAATGGTAACAGGGTCTGAATACATCACAGCCAGACACCTATCCATTTGTAAAAGTTTTAGAGATTAAACTAAATTTATTTTGAGATTTTGAGTTTTATTGGCACTGGTATTTAAACTATCAGAAAGTAATCTGCATGGACATCACCTCTCTGATTCACAATCCTGCATGATGCTTCTACTTTTCCTAACTCATTTTATTTTCATATTTGCAGCTTTATTGTCATCCCTTTATTATTTTCCTTCTGGCCTTCTAAAGGGAGAGATTTTAAATAGCTGTTTTTTTAAGGTTTGGAAGGGTGCATTGATGTGGTTTCTCAAGGTTAGACTGCCAGGTCCATATAACTTCCAGCACTTATATAAGCAGTGAGCTTAGATGTCTTTCTGTGCTCTTATCTGTACTCTTATTTTTTACCCCTCCTGGTAGCTTTTTCTTTGCCTCTCTGCCATGAACTATGATATAACACTAGATGTCTTATGGGATTTTAAGTTGGTTTATGTTTGGAACTCTTTTGTGTTAGAGCGCTTGTGTGTGCTGTATGCCCAAAATGTGTGGATTCTGCTTTGAAACTTTCTACACCCCCTTTGAGTTGCTTATACCTATTGGCTCTATGTTGTGTTTATGGTGCTTCCCTCTTGTCACTTCACTTTTCCTCTATGACGTTTTTGGATATAAACTTGTCTTTTCTTATCTTTAAATAAATACCTGCTCTTGAAAAGGGGTATAAGATTAGCCTGGTTGTTTTGACTTTAGCACATAACCTTGCATTTCTATTCTATGTCCACTCCTAACACTAGGTGCGACACATTTGAGGCCTGTTCACACCAAGAATGACACGTTCTAATAACGATATAGGAAAATGCATCGTTGGTATTCATTTCAGATCAATTTAATCTTTTTTTTTTTTTTTTACTGATGAACAATGAAACCCTGACAGTCTTCCTTTGAATTTGAATTTATAGGGCTTGTACATAAAAATAGGAGAATACATTGCAAAGAAGTTCTATAGAGCAAAATTCAAAGTTAAATCAGATGGAGTACATGAGCTAGATTGACTGATATGCTCAAAACTAGGCATGTTGAAGACATCTGCTGGTTAAAGCTGTGTAAATGCAACAGCAAATACCGACTCATACAGAAGTCTAAATAAAATTTGTCTTCAAATGCGAAACACTATTCGCAGAGTAACAGATTGTCTTAACTCTTTCTTCTTTATCTCATATAGGATATTGGTTTCTCTTTTGGTGTCTTTGCGAAATGTAAAGCAACAGCAGGTCATTAACATTGTTTTAAGTTCATTTAGATAAAATTTAGTGTGTAGGCTTAAAAAAATGCTGGTGTAAACGCAAATATAGTTATCGTTATAGCTATTGTTATCACTCTTGGTGTGAATGGGACTTTAAAGCTACTAAGTGTTGTGGACTGAATGTCTTTCCCTCCTCCCCGTTTTTTCTCTTTCTAACTGCGTAGGTGCCAGAGCACAAAGAATTTAGCAGTGTGCTGTGCCCCACTAGCATGCAGGCCGATCCTCTGCAAGTGCCAGGGAGAGGCGTCTCTATCCGAGCCTCTTCCATGCCTCGCCTGGCGATAGAGCCACAGGTACTACCTGTGTTCGCTTAGCCTAGCGTTAACTAGCTGCTCTGTCTAAATCTGCTCTCTGGTTAGTGTCATCGTTGCCGTTGATCCCAAAGAGGGAATGGAAGCAGCGTGTAGAAAGGTGTAGTTTGTGATTTGGTGGGAATGTAATGTGTAACCCTGCTGGAAAATCAAACTAAAAGTAGTGTTTCAAATTTGAATATAAAGGTAATGTAAATATGGATATATTATTAGTATATAAAATAATTAATATTATATATGATTTATTTGGGGTAAAATATTTTAGATGGTGATTAACTGGTGTGCCCAAGGTAAACCTGTTTGGACTTGGTGGACCACCTTGTTTAATTTTGTATAGACCAAAGGTGTAAGCAGCTACCAGAAACAAACCATCTTAATCAGCTTGACTAACCAGTTTTTTCCAGCAGGGAATGCAAGGTGGTGGTAGTTACCGTGGAAACCTTTTCTTATATAGGAACTCATTTCATTTACATTGTTTAGTGTAATGTCACTGTGTACGGTTTTAAAGAGAGAACATGTGTAAATCTTACAGCATAACATGTATTTGTTTCATTTTTTGTCTCTTGTGTCCTGTTTGTTGATGCATGTGTGCTCCTGGGGTTTGTGTGCGTGCTTTGTGTTTTTGTATTTTGTGCATGTACAGCAGGTGTCTTCAGAGAGCAAACTGATGAAGCGTTCGTTCTCCACGATCGGTGATCAGTGTGTAAATGGTGACTGGCAAGAAGAGTTCTCGCTGGAGAGGGTGAGCCCAGACCGACTGGAAAGACCCAGGCAAAGAAGCTTTAGAGGTCAGTTTGCAGTAGGGATATCAAAAGAACTAATACTTTGGTACCAAGTCAATACTAGCATAAATCAGTTATGGTCTTGGGTGTCTTTCCTTTATTTAGCACACCTGATTCAGATCATCAGCTCATCAGTTGAATTAAATTATATATAAATTGTGTGTGTCAGATAAGAGAGAGACATACAAAATGTGCAGACTACTGGGTACCCAAGACCAGGATTAATATCGGACATGTGTATGTGCTTTATGAAGGTACCCAGGCTGTGCTCACATTCTGTCTGCACTTGTCTTAACATGTGCTTATGCTTGTGCATGTGCAGCTGTCAGGTCAAACCTGCGGGAGCCAGTGGACAAAGAGAGAGGACGGTCTAAAGAGAGAAGACACCTGCTGTCTCCAGATGTGTCTCGCTGCAACTCAGAGGAAAGGAGTCAGTCCCAGGAGAGACGCCACTCTCGATCACCCAGTGAGGGCAGGAAGCACACAACCCTCAGACAGGTGAGCAAACAAACATGTGACCCGGCAGAATATTTCATGTTTACTATGGAAAGAAAATGCTAAGAGTTGTCATTTGAGTTAAACTTACTTGAACTTTTATTACTTGAATATTTATTATAATAAGATATGATCTTTGAGAACAACAGCAAATTCAAATGATTTGGATGGATCATGTGACACTGAAAACTGGAGAAATGGCTGCTTTACCTTCAAATAAATAAATTGTATTTTAAAATATATTACATTGTAATAACATTTGACAATATCACCGTTTTTACTATATTTGTGATCAAATAAATGTAGCCTTGTTCAGCCTAATTGACTTTTGTCCAAAATATTACAGAAACTTTATGTCTGCAATCTTCCCAGCATCATCACTTTATTTACCCATAATCATTTACCTAATTTCTTCTTATCTGTATAGGGAAATAATTCTAGCAGCCCAGTTCCCTCCACTTCTGATTCAGGGACACCTCGAGGGCGCCGTCAGCTCCCACAGACACCTTCTCGGCCTCGGCCCCACATATCCTACTCTCCGTTAGTGTGCCGTGCTCATCCCACACAAGGAGAGGCTCGGACACGGGCCCAGCCCGCAGAGGAAGGTGAGGAACCAACCGGGACAGGACCAGGCACCGCCATGGCCCACTCCACCCCTCACCGCTACATCTCGGAACCATACCTGCCACTGCAAGAGGACGTTAACAGTCCAGACTCAAGTGGTTTAGAGGAGACTCTCACTTTTGAGGCTGCCATGGCAACCAGCCTGGGCCGCTCCAACACCATCAGCTCTGCTCCACAGCTACGTCACACATGGCAGGTGCCTAACGGACATTTCCGTAAACGATTAGCACAAGCCACGTCGGGGACGTCAGGCTGTGAGCTTCTCAGTGACACTGATGAGGATGACCGGTGTTAGATTGACGTTCGGATTGATGCCTCTAAGGAAAAAATACGCCTGTGTGTGTTTATTTGTGTGTCTGTGAATGTGGAGTCTGATCAGAGATGTGTGATCATCTCAGAAGAACCATACTAAAGAACTGATTGTGGCGAAAGGACCGCAGCAAACATGCTGAAATGAGCACACTGAGGTTGAAGATCGGGTTTGTACCCTTACACCTTCTTTGAACCCACCCATAAATGAAACACTGGCTAATGCAGATGCACGCTCAGCTCTCCAAATCTGCCTCCACATATTGAGATGTCCCATCAGCAGAAAATCTGCATAATGCCAATATGGACAGCTTGTTCAGGCACAGCGATTACAATGTCCTTTTCTGACATGGTATACAGAAGTTTATGATTTTCAGAGGCTGATGGGCAGCTGACAGATGCGTAATGGAGGCTTTGACATCCTGATTGTTCTGCTACTTGTGTCGGAGGTTTATTTAGGAGGTACACACAAAGCATACATCTAATACATACACTCAGAATACAGGCAGTGATGTTCAGTCTGTACATGACGAGAGGTAAATACCCCTTTAACTACATATCGTAATAACGACTGACATTCCGTGAAGGTAACAGGGATGTGAAGGACCTGATAAATAGTGCATGACGTTAATGCAAGTGGATCCAGGTGACATCCTGGCCTTTAACAGTGGAGTCTATATGGAGGACTCATGTATCGTATGTAAATATTATAAATCCAGTATATGTACTGAGAAGTTTCCAAGCCATGTTTTCTGTAAAGAATCTAAATCGTCTTAAAGATGTTATCTTTTGTGACACGATGACCAATCCCTGTCCTTTCTATTTGTAATGCAATCTATTTGAAATGGCTCACGTACACCATGTTATGTTTGATTAGACTTATCATCTCATTCTTTTCTAGCGGATTATTTTTGGCCCTTAAGAAAATTTCTAAAGTCTCTCTTGGGGTGAATCTCACAAAGATTGTCGGGGTCATTATTTCAGCATAAAGCCAACAGGAAAAATAAACTATTATATTTTGCAGAAAAAGAAAATGAAGCATCCAATATGCAAGCAACCATTAAATTTTTTTGCATTGCTGCATAGAATTTTTTTACTTGTGCAGTAAATACAATACAAAAGTACAATGGGTTGCGAACATTATATCAAAATGCAGAAAAAAGAGGATATTTAAGTACAGGAGAATCTTGCGGAAAAAAAAAAAACATTCTGGATGCATTTCAATTATGAGAATTTAAAAATAATGTCACAATGCAACTAATCTTAATGGTACACAAATAGAGATCCCTGCTTCCTATGCAAATTATAATTTCAAAGCAACAACAACAAGGGTAAGTTATGACCTGTACATGTTTTACTGTGATTCACCCCTCTAGCTCTATTAAAATAATGGGAAAGCAATTACAGTGAGTGTCCGTTGCCTTCGGGTTCATTTGTAATGTTTATTGTGAATTTCCATTTATAGTTTGGCATAGAAACTGAATGAGTCCTGTAGTTTAAGTTGATGAGAAGCATCACCTCCTTCTTACGGGCTAGGCCTAGCAGAAAAGCTGCTCTTGCGAATGCATTTGCAAAATTCAAAATGTACCTTTAGCCTGAATATGGTGAGCTGGGACTGAACAGTAGCTGTAGGAAAGGGGCGTGACATGTAATATTAGTCTTTTTAGTATTGTAGCAGAAGTATGGAACATGCCTCCTCAGACTGGTCTCCTCTCTCGATTCCACATAAATGATACAAAGAAACAAACAAAACAAAGATAATTATATAGCATTTTTTAATTAATAAAGATCTTTGGTTAGTTTCTGTATATTCCAGCATCTTATTATAAGCATTTTAAAATCAGTTGCCCCTCATGAGAATTTCTGTATCATGTGTTGTGTTGTAATTTGTTTTCTTGACATGTTTCTGAATCTGAATAGAGAGTATTTGGTACTTGTTCTTCATGGCCTGCTGGGGGTCGCTGCCTTGTGAATTATATGAAATAAAAAAAAGATTCCCATTGCAGCAGTCTCTGCTTCATCTTATGGTTGTTGTTTGTGTGATTTGTTTTACAGTTTATACTTGATGCAGTGCCATGTGCGAGTGGTTAGAGTGGATTCTCTGATCTAGCATACTGTTTTCAGTCAGCTCTGAGGGTGTTGAAAACTATTTCTTCTCTCCTATATGGCTCTATTGGCAGTATTTATAAACTCTATTTCAAACTGTGAGATTCTCTATAGCGCTTCAGCAGCGTGTTGTTGATGATGATTTAGTGCTGCTGTCTATATTTGGCCTGTCCCACTTTCCTGAAAGCCCAACCATCTGTTTTTCTATAAAAACAAAAAGCGAGAATGCCCACGAATGTCCTAAGCAACAAAAGATTGGTGGGCAGTTAAATGGATTGATGGATGGATATAGGTGTTTATGCATAGATAGATAGATCTAGACATGGGTATATATGTATGGGTAAACACATAGGAAGAAAAATGGGTAGACATGGATAGATGGTACAGTAGATATATGGGTAAACATGGGTATATATGTAAACTCTATATAGAAATGGGCAGATATGTGGGTTGATATGGTAAGGTGGGCAGATATAGACATTTGGGTATATACATATATTGGTCAACATATGGGTAGATTTGTGGGTAGACATTGGATAGATGGTTGAGATACAGTAGGTAGATACATGGGTGGACATGGATTGATGGGTAGATATGTGGGTTGACACTGATACATGATCAGATAGATAGGATGTGCATAGATAAATGGGATGACATGGGTAGATGATAGATGTTATTTAAATGTAATTGAATTGAACCCTTATGCACTGTTTGTTAAAGGTGTACACAGAAATGTAAATAAAACACACTGTAATTTGTATTTTCATTTCTGTGTTTGGCACTATTGCTGATTTAGTGATAGTATTTGACAAATTTAAAAAGAAAAATATTGATTTGATCTTTATTCCCATTTGTTTTGATGTGTGATTTTTTTTTTCACAACATGCATATGTTATTCCAGTTTTTCTAAGAGGTAGCAAGTGTTAACAAAGTCAGCAACCTTCTTAAATGATCCTAAATGGTGCTTGAGTCTTAATTTTGTTGTTGTTCTTGTTACTAATGTTTTTTGCAATTTCACAATTTCCATTGCCCTTTCTTAAGGTATTTTAACTGTGCATACATTTGTTAACCTGAAATTCTCTCAAGACCTTTTAATATGACATGAATAGTGCTGGCCTACTGCAATAGCACATAAAAACAGCTTAACTGTTACTGACTTAACTGAACCCTCTGCTCATGGTTGAAGAACGACTCTGTGATCAGATGAAAATATTGAGCCAGGGTTTGAGAAGAGTCCATATAGACATACCACGCTGACAGATGTGAAGCGTTCTGTATTTCATGCTCATGAATGAGTGAAACCAAGAACGCCCTATAGAGCTGAACCTGTTCCAGGTGCTGCCAATCTGGCTGTTACATCAGGTCAGCATATGTGAGGGAGCTGAGGCGAGACAGACCATCTGCCGCTGCTCTAAACGGATACATCCATCAGTCAAACCTTTGTTTGTATACAGAAGCTGTCACATTTTAAAATGGGACAACATCACGCTCAACATGATACTGGCAATGGAAGTAGGCTACTTTCATGCTTCATAGTATTACTTTCTAGAAATCTCTTTGATTGCAGATGAAAGTTGTATTTGTTTGGATTTGACATTAAAGTTAGATTTTCCCTCTGACACTCTTTAACTGAATGTACTTGTCAGGTCTATGGTAAACCTAACATTAGTCTGTGAGCTAAAGCTAGGTGGGGAAAACATCACTCTCTGTGTAGCGTGTGTAAAACATCAGAACTTCATGATTCATAACAGATCTAAAATGATCTATAGCAAGCGCCTCTACTATATTTAACGAGAGGCAGTGTGTTATTTGTATTAATCAACTGCTCACAGCAGCAATATTTATGTTTTCCTGTCTGAATATGCTTGCATGTTTTGTGCATTCAATTAAATTGAATTTTATTTATTTTATGAAGCTACTTTTCTCAAACTGAAAGTGCTAGAACACATACAGTAGGCCCGGTTTCACATACAGGGCTAGACTAAGATAGAATTAGGCCATAGTATTTGTTTGTTTGTTTGTTTAGAAATGCTGTATGTATCCCAAATTAACACGTACCATTCTTATGGGATTAGAGCATTTTATTTTTTAATGGGTTTGATTTCATTTTGCTTTGCTTTTTCTATTGAGATTTTTTTTACAACCCACTTAAAATCACATTTGCATTAGAGTTCATTAAAAGGAAATTTCCACTGAAAACCCCTCTCAATGAAGAGTTCATTTGATGTGACATTTGCAACAGCTATATTAACTCAAATGTGTAATGATATTAACTGAAATTCAGGTCACCGTTTAAGCACTCCACTTATCCAACATTTCTCTAGAGGTATAAAAATTGCTTTTAAAAGCTCATAATTATATTTTGTATTTTCAGTGGTGTGGCATTAGAACAGGACCTCACTGAATGACTGACAGTCTTCCAGTAGACCCTTATACCTCTGGGAGGAGCCACGCAGCATCGCCTCACACCCTTTACCGTAAGTTAGACACTCCTCTAAACACCTTGTCACATTCCTCACTGGAGCCATATGTGAACACAGACACACACACACACACACACACACATGCTTAGGAAAAAAGAGCTCTCTAGATCAATGCTTTTGGTGTATATGACTCACTGCCCGCAGTAAAGTTTAAATATTTGGTTGTCCCATGAGCTCATACTTCTAGGTTATACTAGTATAACCTACAGTAATAAAGGACCTGCCATCACTGTAGCATTTAATCTGTTATTCATTTTCTGTAAAGTACACTATATAATAGTGCATCAGAATGCAGATTTTACTTTTACATGTTAAGTGGCAATCTAACTTTGTCCCTATGGTGCTTCTTTACTTTTGACTCCTCTGGGAAGTGTCCAAATGGCCCTTCTTCATCAGGGCCAAAGTGAGTCTCTCTATCGTTTCCCCTGAGATTACATTGTTTATGCACTAAGCTGTGTTATGGAGAGAGTGTGTATGGCACAGCCCATCTCTGGCGGCTCTCCAGGTGCCGTTCTGTTTTAGTGGCCTTCAGAGTTCAAAGACTGACCGTACCTCCTTCTGAAGCGCTCACAGACCGGCCTGCCTCTCTGAAGCCATGCAGGACTCTGAATCTCTGCTCAAACTTCTCTGCTGTGTAGTAAGTGTCTCCTTTTATTCTAATACACAACAAAAGCATTTGTTTGTACGCAGGCCTTGTTGTTATAGTCTGTAACAATAATTGTTTTATTCTGAGCGTGATCCCTGCATTGAAACATTAAAATGAAGCTCTCTGTATTCTGCCTCAGCAAGCATCAGTGAGTTTTTCTGATGTGATTTGAGCACGGTGTGCATTCTGAGTGTTTGAGTGCCCCAGGCCAGGCCTGAGGCCTTTGTCATAAGCAAGATGAGGACAGGAACACTGCAAAAAATCCAACTTTTGAAAAAGTTTTTCTAAGCAAAGTAAAAAAAAAAGTAGCCTGAGCAAACAATTTTTAGTTGGAGAAGATAATTTTTTTGTGTGTGAATTAACCAAACAAAAATAAACTAAACATGTCGCTAGAAAAAGTTGTTTTGCTTAATTAGATACTTGAGTTTTTGTTCACAACATTTGTTCTCTCAACTTTTACAATTGAGTCATCTGAACAAAATATTTAACATTGAACACTACTGCACAAGTTCCCAGCATGCATTGCATCTTAAAAACATTTAGTTAATTATTATTAAAATATTATCATTGTTTTAAGTTTTACTGGCTTAGTTTGTTCTTATGATGTCACTGTCAGTTAGCTGTATTGTGGATCAGAGTTCATATTTCTACTGGTTTACCTCACCATGGTTGAGACTAGTGTGCTGAGGTATTGTGTGTGTGCATCATTGCAAATTGCTTCATACGTTTGTCAGCATAAATGTTTGCCTTTAGATTTAAGAGCTACATACTACACATATTATGTAGAAGGCTTTAAAAATAAACATAACTCCAGAAGAAAGAGGATTGTTAAATTGCCGAATGCTAAAAATCTTTGATTTTTATTCATTATTTTATTAAAGCTTTAAAGTTGTGGGTTGCTAGTAGAGATGTCAAACGATTAATCCAAAATAAAAGTTTTTCTTTACATAATATATTTGTATATACTGTGTATATTTATTAAGTATATATAAATACAA
>JAUCMS010027632.1:0-17491 GCA_032357445.1 Enteromius radiatus
ACAAAGTCTGTGATATAGTTTAAGAAATTTAAATTGTTGCCATTCGTAGTAGACAAATGTGGGTACTTTGCCTAAAATTTTAGGTGCTAAAGAAATATTGTGTTACAATCATCCCCGGTCTCCCCTACAACACGCACAAATGCCATTCATTAATAGGCTATTTTAAATAATAAACCAGTAAATTAATAAATATTTGAGAGGCATTTTGAGTTTGCATTTTCATTTTAAAATATTAACAAGTAGCCTATAATGTATCGTTTGAACTTTTAATGCAAAATTACGTTTTATTGCATTCGTCCAAACACTTCCGACATTTTGGAGTCATGTGTCGTATCCTCAAGACAACTCATAAAAGTTGTCAGAAGTCACATTTTTTTCTCATTATCTGAAATGAACGACGATTTATTGTTAACGAGCTGCTGGTATGCTACAGAAGATTTTTAAAGTTGTATTTCAAGAGACGGTCTAATATTTATGTGATAAACGTTCATTATGGATCCCGGGTTACAACATTATCACACCGCAAATGTTTCGAAATATTATTGTTATAACAGCATAATTGTTTCCGTCCATTAAACGTGTTAGAATAAAATTCTAAAATCTCTGCTACAAATTTCACAATTTCAGATATTTTTTCTACTAAAAGGTGTTATTAATAGGCAGCCATTTTAAATTTAGGTTTATATTTTAAATGGGTTTATTCTTGTTTATTGTTATTATTCATGCGTAACATATAAAGTGTTACTTGTAACAAATCTACGCTGTGACATGAACACTGCAGTAGTTTCTCGACCAGATTTGATCATGAAGCATCTATTATAGTCTATAGGCTATAGATTAATCTGATAAGAATTAAGCTGCTGGCTCTTAGACTGATACTTTCCTTTACTTTCCTCTGGACTTGACAGTCATTCCAGAGTGACCCATATTGAAAACTTTTCCGTTTCAGAGAGAAATTCTTATTTCACATTTGTTCTAGTAAGTATAGCCTATATATTTTATTGCATCACACAGACAGATCGACGCACATTTGATATTGTGATATTTTACATCGCTAATGGATTTATGCGTTAGCATGCTTTGCAGTTTCTTATAGGATTGTGCATTACGTGTACATTCTCAAACTCAGTGCGTGTGTGTGAGAGAGAGAGAGTTAGAGAGAGAGAGAGAGAGAGAGAGAGACACAGGCATCCCACTCTCTCTTTGAATCAGTCGGAGGGGTAAAGTCTCAGTGTATATCACATTCCCGACTGGACCCGCACATTAAACCACCGAGGCATGATTCCTTTTCTCTTCCATATTTCCTTATCAGCTCCTTCACCGTTTCATTTCTTTCACATGAGAATTCAGGGACCCCCAAATTCAAGGCCGGCGCTTCAAACAACAGCACTGCGGTTTACTTTTCTTCTGTCCAAATGCTATCCCAGATCCAATTTTAGATAGACGAGGCTTCAGCAATGATGCTTTTAGGAGTTTCCGAGAGAGAGAGACAATAGTTAAAATTTTAAAATGAGATCAGCGTTACACCAAACCCAATATAATGCAGTATTAAAATGTACTATATTATATCTCACTAAATTAGAATTGAGATAAGCATGTGTTTCACTTCTGTAAAATGGCAATTATAGAACAACAATCATAAAATATATTGTCATCAGAATATGCATTATATATTCGAAATATATTGTTATAAAAAATAATTGCTTTATAAATATTAATAATAAACAAATCTCAGGGCATGGTTCTAAAAAAAAAAAAGCATTTTTGTTGTCTCCCTCGGTGCGCTGAGCTGATTTTAGTTGTCTATGAAATAGGCCTAGAAAATGAGCATGCCAGATTCAGCGTAAGATGGTTGATATTTATAAGCTATATATTAATCTGAATACTGCGCCCATGATTTCAGGGTGACATTAGGAGACAATAATGCAAATGACCCATGGCATTCAATTAAAAGTGTCATGTCCCCTCACTTTTGTTTCATGTGTTTTATATTCTCCACTAAAGTGTTTTAGAAAGAAAGCGCCTTGTGTCCCCCTCCTCATTGAATTTTATCACTAAATGAAGCATATAAATGATCTGAAAGCACAGCCTGTCGCATTAAATTAAATAAAATAAAGAACAATTATCCTCTCTTTTTCTCTGATCTCCTGCTGAAAGGAGTCTTGGCGAGATAAGGCAGATTGAATTCGGGCTCTCCGTTGAGCTTAAATAAAAACGTCTCGGCGAAGAGCTACAGATTTAGGGCTCCATAATTTCAAATCATAATTTTTACCTCTCTTATTCCCCCCCACCCCCCCAGTTTGGTTTTGTTTGCGACGTTTTATTTCCACAGAATGCTTGAGAAAATAGTTCAAAATGGCTGCAATGATCACAGTTGATTAATAGCTGTGAAGGGTTCATAAATTAACATCTAATTACACCCACATGCTCTTAACTAAACATAAACCCTTGGTTTGTCATTTATATTTAGGTCTTGTTTTAGCCTAGTCGATCATCTAGTTCAGTTTGTCATTTTGTTTATCATGTTATGTTGCTTGGTTCAACCTGTCAAAATATGACATGATTTTAGAGCTGACCGGACGCTGAGCTGATGATTCTCATTCTCAGTAAATGATAATAATATTAAAATAAGATAGGGGGTTATTTTAAGTTCAGATCTTGTTTTTTTTTTTATAATCTAGTAACGCAAACGAACACACGTTCCCCGTATTTCTTTTAGAAGTGCTCCTTAAAGTTCCCTAATTATCGTCGTCCAATTTCAAAGTTGAATCTGCATGCTTTAGGGGGCTGATGTAAAACTTGCTATTCGGTTCAATGGAGTATCACCCTAATTTACAGCGGCAGATAAGAGCACAGTCTGTCATAAAAATCTGAGCCCCCTCCCTCCCTTATATTGAATTGCACCTTGGGCAATAGTGCAGAATCGTGAATCTTAACTTCTTCCAGCATATGTTCCTGGCAGATAAGTAAACAATCTGGATGTGAAATGAAATTTTTAATTAATACAGTAATGCTATTACACGTCGGTGTGCAAATCCCATTCCCCATCCCTGCGACAATAGACAAAAGTACAGGCCAATTCCAATCCTCTGTTTGCAGCCCAAACCCAATTGTTCTGCGAGCTTGTTTCCTTTGAGTGAATCCCATTCTCCATTCACACATCTGCTTTAGTTTCAGCAACACATTTTTTTGTAATACAGGAGGAGAACTTGTACCAACTGCGTTGAATTACAGTATTATATGGATCTTGACAAATTATGAGAGAAATATAGACTAGCAGTTATTGTAAACGAGTTGTAACATGTGTGTTGTTGACATCAGAAATGAAATATTTTCAAAGAAAAAAACAATGAAACTGAAGAAAAGGCAAAACGGCATTTAAAAACATTGCACATGTTAGCCTATTTTTATTATTATTTATTTATTTTTTACACTCAAGAAAATAAACAAAAAAGTAGGTTAAATGCAACTTTAGTTAGTATGAATTTTAGTTAGCATTACTGTTATTGTTATTATTTAGAGCTTATTAAAAATACGTATAGGCTAAATATTTATTTTTGCTAAAGTATTTAAGAATTGACCGGCGTGTAAAATCCATAAGCAACTTAATAAATCAGATTTTACATGTACACTTGCTGAAGAAGGTGTTACTTAATTTGTCAGTGTTTTTCTCTCCGTAAATTGTTGGAATCATCTAAGCGGTGGAACAGGTGGAACAAGCATAGAGTCCCTGAAGGGTGAAACGTCGCATACACAACCACACATCAAAGTGTGTGATCGCCTTATTTCAGAGACATGACACACACCTGAACGCAAAAAAGTTTTCAAACTGAACACAGCAACATGCGCGTATTTACAGAAAATTGACTATATATTAAAATTGTAAAGAAAGAAAAAGGAAAGAAAAAAAAGACGTCAACAAGCCGAATGGGAAATTGAGATCGTAATGCAAACTGGCAGCCTCTACATCTGCAGTCTTCTCCAATGTGTCACAGCGCGTCTGTAGGCGAAAATCGGCACAGATTTGTGAAGCACCTGACGCTTAGTTCAATTGTTTTTATTGGAAATTGTTTTGTAATAGTAAATGACATGGCTCATACTCGTCCCACACCTTCTTCAGTCCAATTTCCATTCTATTGTGGGTCTCGGGGTAAATCACAATTCATGTTCGCCCTCAGTTTCCCTAAGCGTCCCTGTACAGTAATTGTTTTGCCATTTAATTTGGACCCGCGGTCCCTACAGAGCAGTCGGGAACGCCACGCGCTGACAGAGTTCATCTCAAATCTATGCCGAAAAGCCAGATGGCTATTAGACAGCGTCCGCCGAAACGTTTGACTATTTAAGCAGTGCAGATTGAGAAGATAATTATTGTAGATGTCTAATCGGTGTAGGATCAGTTTTAGATTTAGCAATTAAGGCCTGGGCTGTTCTCTCTGCCCGACAAAATTCATTACATTTAAATGCATAAATATAATTATAGCTGGAAGATTAAAACAATATAAAACGCATGTTTGGGATCACCGTATACTGACATGCCTGTTAACCTTTGGCACGATTGTTATAAGAGCATAGCAAAAAGAAGAATCATAAATAGTTTAAACAGGCAATGTAACAAGGATTATGAATTTTTAAGACAGATTGTCTTTATTCAAAATGTCTTTGCTCGGCAAATGAACAAAGAATCGAGGTATCACCCTTTTAGATACATTTTCCTTTCCATTAACATGACAGGATTTAAGTTACCATCGCAGATAAAAAATACAACATGAACTGCTTCGCTTCAAACTTTAAGTTCTTTCTGAAATCAAATGAACGAGTGACTATCACTGAACCACAGGGGGAAAAAACGTTCAAATGAAAAATATTGAAGGATAAGGATTTTTTTCTTTTTCATTTGATATTTTAAATAGACCGTACTTTTAGGTGCCGGTTTGATCATTATAAACAGTATAACCCGTATAATCTATTAAACGCTGAATTCCTCACTTTGAAATCCTTAAAGTCGTATCATTTGAATTTCAGAGTGCCAAAAAGAATGGTAAATACAACAGGCTGTACAAGAAACATGAATCCTAACCGTTAGTTGTGCAAATCAAAGTCATTCAAATAATAATAATAATAATAATAATATGATGAGAATAACAATTATATTAAGTGTTGAAACAAAAGTAGCATTATTATAAGCATCAAATTGTACATAATAAATAAAATTAAAGGCATCCAAATCCGGTAGCCATAATAATAAACGTTTGAACATTTACATTTCTTACAGTTCTGGGCACCTGCCTTATATCTATTCCAAGATCCAAGCTGGGATCCAAGGAACCTCTCGTAGATGGTGAAAAGTTCATGTCCACACGGCCTCAGTATAAATGTCTTGATCATTCCTCTCTTCTTATGTACATGCATTGCTGTATTCAAGTTTTCAAAAGAGGAGACTGTTTTTAGTGGTGGAGTCACATAGCAGTGGCATGTGCTGATGAGTACGGGTCAATCCCACTCTTGGTCATACCTGGGAACAGTATGTAGGCAACAGGCGGCTGTAAACTCGATGCCGACCATGCGGTGCAGTTACACGGCACCACGTACCCCGGGTTTGTGGGCGACGGGTGGGTGTGGGTGTGCTGGCTGGGGCAGCCCAGGCTCCCGAATGCGCCGTTCTGGTATCCCAGAGATGATGCGTAAGGTAAAGTGCTGGTGGCCAACGTGTGGGGCATCTCTGTCATCTTCTGGATAGCGCTGGAGCTGAACTGGCTCGGGTCGAGGAACGAGTAAGGGGCTGATGTGGGCGGCAGGAACGCACGGGCTTTTTCCGAGGAACCTAAGAGCGAGTCCGTGGCGGAGACCGGAAGTCCTTTCAGGTGATCCGTGTCGCCCAGGTAGGGCAGAGGAAACACGTACCTGTCCTTCTTGAGGAGGTTCTTGGGCTTGCGCCTGGGTCTGTATTTGTAGTCTGGGTGTTCTTTCATGTGTTGAGCCCTCAGCCTTTTGGCCTCGTCGATGTACGGTCGCTTCTCGGATTCAGAGAGCAGCTTCCACTCGGCGCCAAGTCTTTTGCTTATTTCTGAATTGTGCATTTTGGGATTCTCTTGAGCCATTTTCCTCCTCTGGCCTCTTGACCAGACCATGAAGGCGTTCATGGGTCTCTTGATGTGATCTACCGGCTTTGACATTTTTACCGTTCCCTGTTAAAATAACAACAAAAAAGTTCTTCGACCAACCAAGAGAAAATAGTATTCACCTGTCTTGCTGACAGACACGGATCATGCCACTTCTGGAAAGCCGGAGGAGTAGGAAAACGGCATCAATGGGGAGAAAATCCACTAATTCTTCCGTGTTTGTCGCAAAGTTGAATGATTTCTCTTCTTCAAAACGACACTATTCGGCTGAGAGAAGAACAGCCACGCGCGCTACAAAATCCAGCGCGGCAAGCGAAGTTTCCGCGATCTGTTTGCGCGCTTTTTTTCTCGGAGGATTCTCGCCCCGCGAAGCACCTGGCTGGGAAATGAGGAGAAGCGCGTGAATGAGAGCCAAAAGCGGTGAAGTTCAAAGGCTGGGCTGGTTCGCTCTGCACGCGATCTGACATAATCGCAGGGCGTTCACGCGCCAACCTGAGCGCCCAATCAGCTCTGAGAAAGCCACATAATACCTACCAAAATATGTATATTACAACACAAACAAAGATCGGGGAGGAAAAGGAGGTGACTCTCTTCCCTCCCCAAATCCATTTAGTTGAAGGTCTACAAACACAGACCTTCAACCTTTTTGTAATAAAACCTGACATCTACCAGCGTCAATCCTTCAGAGACGACAGATGCCTGAAGAATAGACAAATTCTTATTTTAAACATCGCTATCCTTATGCGAACACCGTTCTACGTGTGCACTTAAAGTTAAGCTTTATTTGGTTAAGGTATTTTGACAATTTATATGACGTTTATCTTCCCTTTTATTAATATTAGCTACTTGTGATTATTTTTATAACCGATTTGGTTTTATTACTTTTTGTTTAGATAACATATGCTACATTAAGAGCGCGTATGGCAAGTTTAATTATTAAAACCTCAATTCGCAAATACTGAAATGTCTAAACAAAATAAATAATGAAAAGACAAACGATATTAAAGATCTCCGAAAATAAGCGTGCTGTCTGAGGCAGTGGCCCCCAGGCCAATATTTCCTAAATGAGAACAATTGTCCAAAGCTCTCCTGGGACAGGCTGGGTTGGGGCTTGCACCTGTTTTGCTGCTGTAATCTCACATGTGTAGAACATGCCCATGGACCCTTTCTGAATGGTAACATACCCACGCAAATTTGGCATTGTGAAAACAATGCCAGTTGCTCATAGAATCATTACATGCCACACATAATGAAACGCAAATGAAAACCTTGCGCGTTTTGTTTTCATCTGTTAATTTTTCGAACAGATATTTGCACGAAGTCTGGCGAAAATTATTTATTAAATGATTCAGATGTCATGTAATTGCTTTAAACATTAGATTCATGGTCACAGTAAAGTTGATTAATTATTATCAGTAAAGCATATTTTACATTGAAGCTGCGGTTAATTATTCATGTCTTTCTCATGATCTCTGTCTCCTTTTTTCTTTAATGTCTGACAAATACACTTCAGGAATGCATTTATAATTGTCAAAATCCACCCAGATGTGTGAACAGAAGTATTAGGCTACTAATTCAAGGTAATGTTTTGTGTTAAGGTTCGCGCACCAAAACCTTTAACATGCAAATGTGAGTGTTTAAAAAAGATCAGGGTCTTAATGAGCCTGAGGCAAGGAGCTTGATATATGAGAGGCACGGGTGTAATTATTAAGTGAAATGTATAAGATATGTGATATCTCGTGGAGAGGCCTTCAAGCGTGACATGAAGAGGGATCTGTCTGTAATTTAGCACATGAACATATATTGTTTCTATCGTATTACACGATACAGCGTTATTTGAAAACATGCAGGTATTTTTGCTAAATGTTGAGAGATAAATGTCGTCCGTATGTGTGCATTCCAATAAGTATTAATTAATTTATATATATGTATATATTTGACTAATTTAATGGGTTGTCTGTTATTTTTGTGCGTATAGGATTTTTTTTTTCACTCCAAAGCTTTTCTGACCGATGAGGAGTATTCATAACTATTATATGTAGGCTATTTATTAATATTTCTATTTATAATAATTATTATTTTTTATTCTGTTCTGCTCTTCCAAGGTCACATTACAGTTGAATATTAGCAGATGTATTGATTTTTAGATGTGATCACATTCATATATGCAGGAGATTTAGTCTTTTAGCTTGCAGGTAAAAATGGTTTATTTTTAGCCTTAAGTGATTCTTTTTAAATTGTTTAATTTTTCTACTACTCTTACTGTAACCTTATTTGAAATAATGTAGGCATATTAAAAGCCTATTAAATTTGGTTAGCTGGACGTCTATTATCTTTGCCATATCTTCTGACAAAAATAAAAACAGCCGTTTTCATAAAATATAATTTGGTGATTGTAAACCATGAACTTATATATAACTTTTTTTTTTTCAATTAAGCTAAACTCATGTGTATATAAATCCTCAATGAGGCGCTGATGGTAAATGCATCTGGAGAGCATGAAGTGTGTTTCTTAGTGGTGCCGGCTCGATATCCATCAAGCTTTACCGTTCCACCGCCTCTCAGCCTCCCTCTCCATTTCAGAGCACAGCCGAAAGCAGTGCAGCTTGAAATCCGGAGAACACCAGCCTGATAGAAACAGAAATTACAACGGGAATTAACAGAAATTATTGGGGCACACAGCATTTGACATAGAGATGATGTACTCAAAGCCAAATGAAGTGAGATTTGTGAAATCAAGCATGCTGAGGCGCGCGCGTCATTAAATGGGAGCTCGTCATACTGGAGGAGATATTTCGCTTGCATACCATGGATCGCTCACGTGCGCAAATTGAACTGTTTGCGCCTCTTTTATGCGCCTACCGAGGACTTTAGCATGCCACCAACGCATGCAAAGGTGTGCATGTACATTCGTGTTTTGATATTGCATCTCAGTGCATGCAATGAGAACTCAGGTTTGAAGTGTTATTTTTACTTGTATACACTGAAATCACTTTGCTTTTCAGACTTCTTTAACTACCTGTACGATACTTGTAATATTGCGATGCGATATCATGTATCAATATGCTACTGACATGAGCACCATTTATGCTCAGAGAACTGTTAAAAGTGTATTACTCTCAAGCATTTGCAGGTCGACTGAGATGCACGAAGGCAATTGAGGTACGTACTTGCCCAAAAAAAGCCATTAGCAAAGCCCCAGTCAAAAAAAAAGCCTAAAGTTGTGCTGAATAGTATTTTGTAGAATACCGCCTGCTGTATTGAACTGAAACTTTTTTCTTTTATTTTTCAAAATAATACTCCTCTATTGGAAAAATCAAATAAATTAACTTAAACCTCTTGCGAGACAACACAACATTCCCATCATTAACTTCTAAGTATAACGATATAAATTATATTGCTTTATTTTAACCACCTGCTTTTATTTTTAGGAACCTAAGGTAACCAGTCTTCAATTTTTTAAACTGCAAATTAAATGTTAAATACTAATCTTGGCGCTCAAATGATGGCACGTATTTAAGTGGCCTCGACCCTTCACAGGACAGGCGGATTGGAAAGGGATGAACGGATATCTGAGTGGTATTGAATGAAAAGAGGTCAACTCAATAACAACAAGCAATACAGCAAAACAATTCAGTTTCATCTCAGTTGATGTGGTTGTCCCTGGTTTTCTCAGAATCAGTGGGAACACTGTGTAAATCCCACGTGTTCCGACCCCCATGTTTCATACGGAGTTCATGAGATGGATACGGTGGTACAGTAGCTGTCCATGGTCCTGAAGCGCTAAGTGGCTTTTTCCACTGCTAACTCGCGGTCCCACTCAGGACTCCTCACAAACCCGTGTTGACATTTCAATGCTTTTTATTCTTTTTACATCCCATTTGCTGCTGTGATTCTGCTCGCATGATGCTGCAATAGATGTTTTCCCTCTGAGAATTTGGAAGTGTTGCTCTGCCAAAAAACCTCTGCGACTATGTTGCATGTTGTTTTGTAAGCCAATATTTGCCCCTTAGGAATTATCTTGGTAAGTTAAGTTCTGTGCGTAACATCGCGGATTCAACGGCGGAAATAGGAGTGTGTTTACAACGGAAATGCTCTCAAATATAAAAAAGCACATGAAGAGCATTTCAAATGTCTGACCTAGTGGGAATACAGACATTATTCAAGAGCAGACTGAGTCCCTCTTTTGCCTGGGCGTCACCTCATATGCAGCTGAGAAATATGATTCCAATGAAGCCTTAAAGGCGACGGTATCATGACAAAACTACTTTAAAGGGCCACCAACAGGTTTAAAGGTTACTAGTATTTACTACCATTACTCAAAAAATAAATAATATGCCCTCTCTTTCTCTCTCTCTCTCTCTCTCTGTGTGTATATATATATATATATATATATATATATATATATATAATGTGTTGTTTTAATATTAATTACAAAGATTACCTACTGTAATTGACAGTTAAATAGCAGCAGTGAAGAGCCAATGAAGTAACCAGCATTTAAAATGAACTGTTTACATTGGCAAATTATATACTTAAAGACCACTGGCACTTACCAAAAATGAAATGAATTATAATGTTCCCTCCCCTAAGGGCTGCTATGTCAGCCAATTATATACACAGACTGTAATGGAAGTTAAAAGTTGTTTTGGCATGTGTTGCGTCAACACTAAGCAAACCCCTGATGACCTCCAGCAACTTTTCACTCCGGCTGCCAGTCTGAAAGGTAAAATTCTATCCATTATGAGACAGTGGGTTGAAAAGTGGAGTATTGCCTCCCCCCTGTTCCATCTCCCTCCCCCAGCCTGCTTCCTCCTCACAGACTGACATTATTTCGCATATTCAAATTGCCAGTGTTTGTTCTGGCCGTGGCTCTTGGCTTCCATTTCTCTCCAGTGTGGAAATTGATTTTAGTCAGCTGTCACAGCCAGCATTTTTCTGGAACCTCTGCAAAATATATATTTACAAAAAAATCTGTTTGGTTTGGAGAAATTTCATTAGCCCACGCACCATCCCAGGCCGCCTTTTTGGAGCGGCCATAGGAGTGATGAGCATTATGCTATTTTGGGAAAACGGTGAAAGACAAGCCATCGATGCCTCAAGATTGGGCCACATGTCTGGGAAAGTGTCCAGCCACGGCCAGGCACAGTCCGTCTTCGGCTGTTTACATATCTGTTTCCTCTTCTTCATTCTCTCCCCATATCAATCTGTGATTATCAATAGCTGGGACCAAGCCCTAATCAAAACTGAAATGAGCATCGGGCAGAAACGTATGACCGACGGGAGATGTATAAAATTGACAATTCTCATGGTCAAATATTTTTACAATGTAATATTTCATGAAGGAGCCCAATAAAGGCCCCTTGGAGAATCCTATGCCTTGTGCAAAGGGCAGAGTTAATGAAAAAGGAAAGACAGAGACCAATGATTGAATGAAATAAAACAGAATGGAAATTAAAAGAGGTTCAAGGCATTGGTTGATAATGAAAGGAGGAGGGTAATGCTTCAGAGACACAGAAGCAAGCATCGCACAATCACACAATACAATTAGGATTAAAGGGGCCAGGCACAGATAACAGGAGATAGGGATGAATTATCACCCAAAAAGAGAAATGGGGCCTCTTCTCTGACCTTCATTAAGAGGAAGAAAGGCTTGCTCACGGCTAGGATGACTTGCGGCACACTTTCAGCTTCATGATTGGTAATTGTGACTGGAAGAGTTCCTGCTAGATCGGCCTCTTGAGGAAGGAAATGGAAAATAAAGAGAGAAATAAATAAATAAAAAAATACATAAAAACACTATTCAAAACCAGGGACACCGGTGTCACAGTTTTAATCAGCGTCATTTTGATTTGTCCTCACTTAGCCGTATTTGCATCGACAATTAAAGGGATAGTTCAGCCGAACATTACAATTCTGACATTATTTATTAACCCTCATTTCATTCCAAACCCATAAACTCAACTCAGCAAAAACCTCACTGGTTTCGCAAGCTTCTGTGTTTATCATATTTGATGAGCCACAATGTAAACACAATGTAAAAGTTTACATTCTTTAATGCATGCAGATGTTTTCATACATTCTTTAATGCATGAATATTTCAGTTGCATAGACTTTCAAAGGCCAGAAAAGAGAACATGAAAACTATTTTCATTTGTGTTCCAAAGATAACGAGTCTACAACGACTACGATAAAGTCTAATGGGTTTTCAAAAATGTGTATTCTGGGTAAACTTCTCCATTAAAGTTGGAGTGAGGGAAATTAAGAGCATTTTGGAAATAAAAAGACACTAAATGCACACAAAACAAGCTGCAAAATCAGCAACTCCAGTGTAAAATGCATTTCACTTCCATTGTTAAATGAACACTGAATGCAACACTGAAGGAATGAATAACCCTGATGCTAACAAACTCAGATTACCTATAATTTCTATGATCCTTTCAATACAAATCAACATCATACAAACCCTGACATTCTGCTTTTCTTTTACAGGCTGACACTAATAGTGACATGCACAATTTAAAGGAAGAACACAATACAAGCAAGCATCTAAGGTACAGAGAGAGAGAGCGAGAGAGCGAGAGAGAGAAATGCAAAGTAAAAAGAAAACCAAAAGGGCAATGATAAAAGAGAGTCAATTAAAAGATCTGAATGCCTTTGAATGCAGAAAAATTGATTTAGATGAAACTGGAATAATAAACACTGGTACTGGGTGTTGATGGATTCTTTTTATTGGGAGGGGGATCTGTTATTGCATTGTGAGATATCAGTTCTCCTTTTCCTTTACACTTTGTGATTCTCAATAGAGCAGCAGTTCAAAAGACAATTCTATTTGGCTTCCTATTAGAACTGCGCTCTGAAGCGCTTTTCAGATCGTTCGCTTTTGAATCGGTTTAAAGTGCTCCCGTGTGTTTGTTGGAGATGAAAAACAGTGCTATGTTCTAAAAGCCTGTTTATTAACTTTTTCAATGCATTAATAAGAGCCAGTCTGAATGTTGTTATTTATTAATAGTAGTTTCAGCAATGGCTTTACCACATATATATATATATATATATATATATATATATAGTTGACCAACAAGTTTATATAGATGCAGTTTTTTGCTAGATGCACTCAGCTTTGCGAGACGTGTTTATTCGACAGTCAACACCAAACAAAAGTTCTAAGCACCGCAAATTATTCAAGGTGCGAATGGTGCTCAGGCATCCTGCATCCTCTAAACGTTTGAATCTATTTGAAATCACTACGTGCCTGTCGTGTCCTCTCTTCTTCGCTTTTGAATATAATAGCTATAGTAGGCTCTCAAACAAAAGGGCTTTATCAGAGACTCCTAATGTCAGCCCCACAGTCCCTCTCTCATGGCCACCAACTCCTTCCTCTCTATTCTCATTCATTTATTCCACTGTATGTGGAAATAGGCTGGCCAACAATTAATTTCAGAGTGAATTCAGGCAGGATCTATTACCCCCTCACTGCCTCCATTGCTCTAATGGAAATCTATTTCACTTCTCTTTTGTGTCCAATATAATTTAATGCCCATTTTATTAATGGCCTGAAATAATTATGGAAGCCTTTTGTGATTTTTGAGTATGTTTCATTTAATTGTGCAATAAACGTCTAATCAGGCCTCCCATCTGAAGCCATTATGGCATTAAAATTAACAATTATGGCATGAATGTCTTGGTGAATGCGTCGAGGTCTATAGAAATCGCTGTTGATAACAAGACACACATACATCATTCATGAGAGTTTTTTTTTTTTTTTTACCCGCTAAGGAAAGTGAGAGATATGGGAACGGGTGGGAGAGAAAAAGAAAGAGAGAAAAGTGGAAGAAGAAAAGGAAGAGAAGAAAGAGGCCCAGGCTCTTTATTCCTTTCAAAAGAGGGGATGGCTAAAAGATAGGGCATTCTAAAACTGTGTCACCCACTCGAGTTCTTTTCTTCGCCGCTCTCTCTCTCTATCTCCCTTTAATTTGCCTCCCTCTTTATTTTTTCGAGTGACAGATTTCTCGGGGAATGGATATGTATTAACCGTTAACTTGAGTGATAAAATATCTATCAACCCTTTGTGCCTCTTGCCCAGTCTGCAGTTCTGAGCCGTGTGGCACCCGTTTTGCCTGTGTGGGTGACCAAAGGCAATTAAGAAGACATTGGCCCTCTTTCTGCCTGTCTATCCCTTTCTGTCCCACAGTCGCTCTCTCTCAACTCAAATTGGGCAGCTACTCAACGCACCAGCAAGAATTGTTTTCTTAGTTGCCAAGTATTCAAATTTCACGGTTTGGAGGAACTCCATCCGGCAGTAAAAAGCCTTGTCAGTTCCTCCTTGTCACTTCCCAGCTAATATTCTACAATTGGTTTTGGTGTATCTACT
This sequence comes from Enteromius radiatus, assembly GCA_032357445.1. Taxonomy (NCBI): domain Eukaryota; kingdom Metazoa; phylum Chordata; class Actinopteri; order Cypriniformes; family Cyprinidae; genus Enteromius; species Enteromius radiatus. Next base: position 14,491 of record JAUCMS010027632.1, read on the forward strand.
TTAATGGCGGCCGGGTTTGTTTCCCGCTCCTGCAGCGATCTGCATGTGGCCTCAAAAGACTGTAGATTGTTTTGAAGTGACTGGTGTCTGCCAATCTGGGCAGTGATGGATGCCGTTGGATGCTGAAAGAAGCGCTTGGCCCCCGGTTAATATCTGCATATTCAAGCTACCTGGAAGCTTTACGCTCAGAGGGCTTATTGACTGTGCAAAACTTGATTAATTTAACAGATAATTAAAAAAAAAATAGTAACAAGTGAGAACTTGAATGTAAAAACGAAATGCATTTACCAATGAAAATGAAAGGGTGACAGGTCTTCTTTGTATACCTTAAAAACGTGTTGAGGTGACTGGCATACAAAGTAAGCATTGTTAACTTTACATATTATACATATTATTTTATATATCAGCTGTGAGAACGGTTTGCCTTTGAACCTCGCTGAGCTGAGAGGAAATGCCGTTCCTCACAACCTGCGCAGATTTCATCAATCTATACTGAATGATATCTATCAGGCCATTACGGTTTCCTTCCTTTAAACTTATCGTCTCAAATTTAATAATCCATTTAACTGATGTGCAAATCACACAAAACCACTTTTATAAGTCACACCCCGGACCTTTTTCTCCCTTTTTTCATCTCTTCTTCCAGCCAATTTAATTCCAGGCTCCAGATTTCATGGTCAATTTTATTTTGCTCACTCTCAAGGAGTCCGTCATCAATTCTTCACAACTTTTCATGTCCCCCTTTCTCTCCTGATTCGCTGCGAAATTGCCTATTCAGGCCGCTAAATAAGTGTGACCGCTGTAAATTTGCTGCGACGCCCCGCACTTTTGAATATGCATTTGGAGTGCTGACCTCCAGCGGTAATTAGAACCGCTAGTTAATTAGTTGTTTATCCTTTACACAAATCACACGGCCTCCTTTCTTACATCCCTTCATGTGCATCCCTCCTTCTCCTGTCTCTCCCCACCGAACTCAATCGAAAAACAGAGAGAAATCCTTGGGAGAATCTCACAGAAATCACAACAGATTGACCTCTGCCATCAGATTATACTAAGCAGCGTTTAAGCCATACACTGATGACATATAGCCTTCGAAAAGTATGTATGAATACATCCCAATGAAAGTGCATTGAACGCACAGAAAACACCTCAGAAAAGGACTGTTGTGCTCAAAGCAGTCACCCTCATCTTTACATAGAATGGGACCTCTTCAGAGACTCGAGCGGACTTAAAGAAAGAGGGTATAGTTCCAAGGATGTTGCTCCTTGAACTCCAGCTCTAATCAAACACACCTGAACTAATAAAGGTATTCAGGATTGCTCAGAAAATTATACACTTTGCTTTAGGGCCTAGTCCGGTGTTCTTGAAAGTATCTCTTTTTGTTTATTGATTAAGCCAGTCATTGGGTTATTGTGTAGCTGAGCTATAGTCATGTGTGAAACTGAATAGTTGAAGGACTAAATACCCGTCACTTCTGTCTTTTAGAGCATGCTCACAACGCTGATGCCACCTGTGGTCTGGATAATATCTGAATATATTGTACATGCTAGATGGAGCTGCAGTCATACTCTGCCAACAGGTTTAACATAGTTATCCAACAAAACCCAGCAACTATACCTGTCTTTGTAAAAATTTGCATTTCTAGAATTTTCACTCATTATGGTATTGTTGTTAAAAAATGATTTTGTAATTTGTAATAAAATATTTAATTCTCTGACACTCAATGAAAAAATATTTTTTCTGATTTTTCATAATTTTAATAATTTGTTTTAAGAAATACAACTCTATTTGCACACTTATTTATTTATTTATTTTTTCAGTATGGATGCATTATATTCTAAGGAAAGCTGTATTGTAATTATAGTTCTAATATAATATTTCTATTTTAAATAAATGTTTTTTTTACAACTTTCTATTAATCAAAGGATTATGAATGTATCAGAGTTTACTCACACAAGTTAAGTAGCACTGATAAAATGTTTTTTTGAGCATCAAATCAACATATTAGAATAATTTCTGCAAGACCATGTTACACTGAAGATAGCATTGGAGTAATGGCAGCTGAAATTTCAGCTATAAAATAACTTATTTTTTGACAATATTACTCATTTAAAGTATTTTTAATCAAATGCCATGGTCAGAATTAGAGATTTGTCTAATAAGTGCACCCCCCCCCATATATATATACATTGCTGAAAAAATAAAGGGAACTCTAAAATAACACATTCTAGATCTGAATGAATGAAATATTCTTATTAAAAACTTTGTTCTTTACATAGCTGAATGTGCTGACAACAAAATCAGGCAAAAATTATTTACGGAAATCAAATTTATTAACCCATTGATTTTGAGTCAAAATGAGGTTCAGTAGTGTATGTGGCCTCCACGTGCCTGTATGACCTCCCTACAACACCTGGGCATGCTCCTGATGAGGTGGCGGATGGTTTCCTGAGGAATCTCCTCCCAGACCTGGACTAAAGCATCCGCCATCTCCGGACAGTCTGTGGTGCAACATAGCGTTGGTGGATGAAGCGAGACATGATGTCCCAGATGTGCTCAATTGGATTCAGGTCCGGGGAACGGCGGGCCAGTCCATAGCATCAGTGCCTTCATCTTGCAGGAACTGCTGACACACTCCAGCCACATGAGGTCTAGCATTGTCTTGCATAAGGAGGAACCCAAGGCCGATCGCACCGGCATATGGTCTCACAAGGGGTCCGAGAATGTCATCTCGGTACTTAATGGCAGTCAGGCTACCTCTGGCGAGCACATGGAGGGCTGTGCAGTCCTCCAAAGAAATGCACCCCACCCCATTACTGACCCACTGCTAAACCGGTAATGCTGGAGGATGTTGCAGGCAGCAGAACATTTGGGGTGTTTGGGGTCATGTACCGCTAACATTTTGAATGTAATATTTACAGCTATTTATAATTAACTGTGTATTAGAGAAGCCCGAGAGCACAACATCACGTCCTATTGCCACAGTGTGAGCAGGTCAGCA